>PVHY01001003.1:0-172960 GCA_004024945.1 Uropsilus gracilis | reverse complement strand
AAAATTCGTGTCTGTGACCATCATTCGCCTGCCTGAGTTTTTCCTGTCTGCCTGAAGCCCACACTCAGCGGTCTTTCTTGCACGGCAGGTCCGTAGCAGTTTCAAAGGGATTTTTGATAAGAGATGTTCTAAACACTCATAAAATTGCCCACCAAATATGCAGTCAGCTTTAAATACAGTTCATATCTAGGGAATCAAAACCAACTTAAAACACCCCTTAAGCAGAATTTTCTGCTTTTACTTTTTATCTTTCCTTACCCTACCTGATGGATCATGATCAGACACCTTGATTGATAAGAGGAAGACGGGATTTGAAACATAAAGTAGGAAAAGAGTAAGACTCCAACACTCTTCTTTAACCTAGTGCTGATATATGTTGAAGCAGACACAGGAAAAAGATTTAGCTTCAAACCACGTTTGGAACTTTGATTAATTTTAAGAATAGGTCTTTTTAGTAACTGCATTGAAATTGAGTTGTTATTAAACCATAGGACTTTTTGCTGCCTAAGATTGATCAAAAAAGTTAGGGAACCATGGGAATTTTCATTCACAGACATGAAGGAACTTTCTCTCTAAATACATTTTAAGAAGCTGTTGAGAGGGGGGAAAAAGAAAGCATTGTTTTACTCTTATACCCCAGGGGTCTTGCTTGTTTAATATATCTGTAACACGTACATTGCACATGTTTGTAGGAGTAGTTCAGGTTTTAACTTTCAATCTTTCCTCCCCTGTGGATTGATAGAAACTCTTCAGCAGGAATGAGGAAGGGAAAATTGTCTTTTTGTTTACAGAGTAAGATTTTTATTTGTTTTCTTTTGTCATTCCTGGGCTGATCCTTTGCCCCAATGGATATAGCAAAATCCAGATCAGAAGAATATGCCCATATGAGCAGTTTGTATCATATCCCTTTCACTGTGGACCTGTTGTTTACTAATTGACATATCTGCCCTACATTTCCTCTGGATGCCCTTAGCAAGACCTCAGCATCAAGTTTGCAGACGAGTCTTCAACCTTGTCAGAGGAGAAATGGTTATAACAGAGTCTGGGGATTTTCTCTCAAATGCCCTATTTCTTCCTAGAAGCGTATGCTCTTGGGAAGTAAAGTAACCACCCTAAACCTGGGAAGTGGATGATCACCGTCCCTGTATAATTAAGGGGAAAAGATGCTGAGAGGGAATTGACAGTGTAACACCACATTTTATCACAATTATCAGAATTTTCAGTGAATCTTTACAGAATTAAGTGACATCCTGAAAGACAGCAAATGTGCATTTTTAAAAAACTGTCAGTAGTGAGCTATGAGCTTAGTGTAGTTCTTATCCCTTGGAAGAGGTGAACAGGTCCTCTATTAGCAGACTAAATTACAAGATTCTGCCAAGGTTGTAGGAAACAGAAAGACAGAGAATAGTAAGAAAACTGTTACTCATAATAAATATATCAGCTTTCTTAGAGGGAAAAAGTCAACCCCGATACTCATTTTGAAAAGTAGAGTCTACTCAACTCAGTACATTCATTGCTTGGAGGTACCCCAAACAGAGCAGATGCAAAATTTTTTTGAGGTACAGAAGTTTAATATATGCAGATCATGGAGACAGACTATCCTAAGGTAGTGACTAGAAATGGTTCTAAAGGAAATAAGGGCAAAGGGACATGATAATTTTTAGTGATTTCATGTTAGAGGTACTGGGTTAGGAGACATTGACCAGTCATCTGGGCATATGAGCATGGTCACATGGGATTCATGCTTCTATACACCTCACATGTCCAGATAATGAGGGGTCAATTTCTCCCCTCAGCAGAGATTTTGTTACCATAATGTGATTGGAATGAATTTCACGTCAGTCACTACATACAAAGGAATGTATGCTCTGGATTTTTAATAGCACAGTGGATTATTCAAGCAATCAGATGGTTAGAACCTGGTTATCTCAACAGTGGGAAATACGTGACTAAGTTAGACATCACTACTTTAAAGTATATACTAATTGTCCTGCCCCAAGTCAGTACTATGTGAACTTCACCCTGCTGGTATTTTAGGCCCTCATATTACATATATAAACCTTTTGTTTCCCAGTTCTCTGAGGTCACAGTTGCCAGTACCAATGAGGTTTTTTTTATATCTGAATACTTACACAAATAGGGGTGGGTAGAAGTGATGTTGAAGTTGGGTAAATTTTGTGACCTCAAATACCAATTCTCAATCTTAAATTGTCAGTGGCAGGTCGGGCCACATAAACAAAATCTGCTTTTAAGTTTAATTATATCAACAGATCCACAAGTACCATGTTTACATATTCAAGACTAATAGTTGAAGGATTTTTCCTATATTAACTATTTAAGTGAGATAATTATTTGCCATTCAGTGACATTTAATTATAATACTATGACTGATCTCCATAGTTTGAAGGGAAAAATTGCTTAACATGTCATTTAAGATTTGTATGAACACATTTAAACTGTGAAAATATTGCTTGGAAAAATGCAGAGGTGGCTCCCAAGAGATCTTGATTACCTTCTGCACCAAGATGATATTTTAGAAACTGGTTGTATTAGTGAAACATAACTTCAAGGTGACCACCTGTCAAAGTGCTTCTGGGGAAAAAAGCAAAATGTCTCTGTCTTATTTGTGCATTTATTTTAATGAACATTTCTAATTTTCCAGAGGGTGCTATAGGCTAAATTTTTGATGGGATTGTAATAGTTAGCAATGAGTAAATAACACAAATTCTCAGTTGACCTAAATTTCATGTCAGATTTGAATGGTGAAGGTAAAAGCTATCAAACAGACTGGAAACACATTTATTAGCAAATGTTTGGTGTGCAGAAAAGATCTTCATGAATAACAAAGTTTCCTGTTGTATTGAAAGCTCTGCATTTTTTTTCTTTTCCCAGGAAGTGCATTGTACTTTGGACTGAGTTGAATCATAATTAAGCTCTACTAAGAAAACATTCAAGTGACAATGATTTGCAAATGATCAAATTATTGTGGTTTTAGCTTAGGGCCTCACCAGCTGGAGTGATTTCTCTATGATAACCATATGTCTGTTAATAAATTTGATTCAAATGTAAAACAATTACAGATTTTTAGAGACTGGGCAGAACAATTAAAAACAAATAAGGTTGTTCTTGTGACTTGGTCTTAAAACGAATGAAGAAACAAAAATGATGACAGTGATGCCAAATGCTACTTGCTAATGAGCACAAGATGAGGAAAAACAGTTATCATGTTTTGAATGTAATTGTCTTGTATCATGTGTTGACCCATCACCCAAGGAATTTTAATAGAACAAAATCTAAATCACTTTAGACCTTGCACAGTTCTCAAAGGAATTCCTTAATATTTTTCTGAGTTTACAAGTAAGAGATTCAATAGAGTTGGAAGGAATTATCATTAATGAAATAGAATTACACGATACATAATTAGGGCCAAAAATCCTATACTTGAGTTTTAAAGAATAATGGGTACTCTTGGTAAAGGTAAAGGTAAACAAAGTGGATTTGTAGGGCTAGTCTTTGAAGACTAACTTTTTTTGAAGGAGAAAAGGCTTTCACCTTTCCAGATATTTGTTAATTTTCCATTTTCCCTAAGCTTGCTCTTAGAGCTCTTGGAAATTACATTGATAAGCATTGTCCCTTTATCTCCTGTCACATATCCCAGTTTAAATGATCTGAGTGAGTTGGCTACAGTTCGGTACCATCTTTATAAATTCATGATCTTACTAAAAAGGGTATGACTGAAACTGCTGACCTCTCTCATCCTCACATCTTACAACAACTTTGTCCTGACAGCTGTATTAGCAAAATTGTAAATCTAGTAAAGGATATATTAATATGAAAAGGTCAGTACATGCCATAAATAGTAAAAGTGAATAACTGATAAGAAATTACACATTGGGAAATGCTTTGAAGGAACAAAAGACACATTGACTCAGTATATTTGCACATATGAAAATGTGTTTAAAGACTTGATGCACTGTGAAGCTTTTGGAAACTGATTAAATCATTTATTCTTTGAGGGGGTAACTTTTGCATCTTTTTAGTTCTTCTGTTTTGTAAACTGGTTTGTTCCTCAATTTGTTTTCTACAGTAAAATTGTTATTTCATCTTTGTTGAAAGCAATCATATTTTTGAAAGGAACATTTATTAACCAAATATTGCAATTTTTTCAAGGGCAAATGTGTGCAGGAAAGAACAGTTTGTAAGTACTTCACTAATTGGAAGGGATATATATTCCATGCAGCACTATGTACAATAATCAAATTATGGAAACTACCTAAGGGTCCAATGACAGATGAGTGGATTAGGAAGATATGGTGGTGTGTGCAGTATGGCAGCATACCTTAGAAAATGTATGAACCTGCCACTCGAAATCACATTTAGTGTTGTGGACTACTGTTACTGTAATGAAAAGTAATTGAATTAAAAATACTTCTAGTTCTATTTTAAAAAGTAGTAGTATCTATAGGTAAATTTGCTTGTCATTGGAAGGGCATCCTGTATTAAGTATTCAGTGATTGTTTTTGTAGAAATTATTTTTGTTTTTATAAACTAAAGGCAAAGATAAAGGGACCATCCCTAGGTGAGATAAAGTAATAATTGTCAATTCCAAGGTTCCTGTGCTACTCTTATTTTGCATTCTTAATGCTCTGAAAGAAGGGCAATCTAGTGAGACCTTTAAAGTTTAGATGCCCACAACCTTCAAATTGTTACCAATTGGATTTAAGCACAGGTTTCTGGATTCTGTAAGGTAATTATCATGTTACCTTGCTGTAGCGCCTTCAATTTTTGGTGTGAATTTTCTCAATTTTTCTTTAGAAGAACTGAAATGTGGTTATATAGGCAAAATTGTTGATGATTTTTGACAGATATACAAACTGAGACTGTGTGAAATAAAAGGATTTGCCATGTTCATTTAACTGGTAGGTGAAAGAGTTTAGGTTGAAACAAAGGATGTTTGACTCCAAGTTCAAGGCTATCTAGTACAATAATGGCATCAGAGGCATTTACCAAAGAAATGTAAAAGCTCACCAAGGATTTAGATAAATTCTTAGATGTCACACCCATAACAGATTAGTAAAGGTCATCAGATGTTCTTAATATACATCTCCTGCTTCTTCCAACTAATGTCATGGAGGGTACCCATGCAATCCCCTATAAAACCTTTGCCATCTCTGCTGGAAACAGAGTCCTGGACTCCAGACCCACTGGCCTGTCCCAGTGAGTCATTTCTCAAGTTCTTATCTTTTGGATACAGAAGCATATTACTAAGGAGTGTGAAGGAGAAGTTGACTTTAATCTTAATTGCCTGCATAATAGTATTTTTTAAACGATCTCACTCTGTGAAATATAAAACCCAACCACCACCATAGAAGTTAGGAATCCTAGAGCAGAAAAAAGTTATTCAAAAAAGAAAAACCAGACTTACAGTTACTCTGTCTCTATCCTTCAGAATTTGTCATCAAAATACAGATGTAGTTCCAAGAAGACTGTAGCCAGATTACAGCAGGCACAGGCTGTGTGTAACTGCTCTGCTCTGTTCAATTTGCATGGTGGGTCAGACCAGGCATTTATAGAAACAGAATTCCATTCTTGATATTAAAATGCTTCTGTAAGATCTTTGTTTCAATGACCTGTCTGTGAAGGTAGTTTGATGGATACTATAAGTGAAAAGCATGTGGCTTCTTGCATGGTGGTTATTTTATTAATCAGCACTTTAATTTTGCTATGATTGTGCCATGATATACTTGTCTTTTTTAAGAGTTATGAATTAAATGGCAAAAATGTCTATGGATCCAAAATCATGAATTTAACTACTGGGGCATCTAATATTTTGTTAGCCAACATGAGGTAAATGTAACCCAGTTTCATTTAGACTATACTTAAATTCTGATATTTGTATATTGAAGTAACCTAAATCTAAATAATACGCTATATTTCAGTTACTTTGTGATTTTACACCAAAGATTTAGTATTTTCAAACAATATACAAAAATGCATTTAATCTGTTGCCTTTTCTGGAGGGGGGATGGGGTTGGTATGAAGGGATAGCTGCTTCTGTGTTGGTTTCATACATGGACCTTTCACCGCAAACAGTGTCACTACTGCTAGTCCTGAGAAGCAAAATTATGACTCAAGTCTGTGTAGCAGAGACTGAAAATTTTAGAATCCATATCACTGTTGAGTTTTAAACATTTTTATACCATTTTCAGTGCTACAAGCTATTTTTCAGGCTTATAATAATTTCTGATACATTTCATGCTAGTGAGAAAGGCGATCAAGTACATAAATTCCGTAACATGTCAAATTTCTATTCACCGTATATTCTGCCGCACACATGCTTCAGAGACAGACATTTGGGCTTGAGCCCTTGCTTTTCCTGACACTCATTGCCCCTGTCATCTTGGATAAGGACCTTTGAGTTCTCAAGCTCTCAGTTTCTTTATCTTGTAACATGTGAAAATGAATTTAGTTTCAACAACTTACATATAACTAGCAAAATTCTTCATACAAAAAACATTATTTGTAATATTTTTTCTGGCATTTACTGTAACAATAATTGGGAAATATTTTGAAAACTTTAAAAGATTATATAAACAAATTTACTAATATAATTAGTTTTCAAATATTATAGAGAGCAATATTCACATAACATAAAGATAAATTTTAGACCATAGACATATAAATATATTATAAAGGTTTATAAAATTTTAGGGTAAATTTTAAAGCAACCAGTAAAAAATATTTTATTTATACACACATACCCATACATCACAGGTGTGTACATATTTGTTCATATATTGTTTAACATGTTACTGATAAAGTTAATAATCTAAGTATTTTATTGCGTGATCTTGAGCAAGAGACTGTACTTGGGGAAACTACTTTTTTTTGTTGCAGCCATTAAACAGAAATTAAAAGCTCTGTAGCGTAAATTTGGGAAGTAAATGAAAGAATATTACTTCACCATATGTTCCCAATTGACCCTCAATAATTATTAATCAAATATGAATCTGACAAAATTGAACTGCAGCTATAAGGGAAAGCATCCTTTTCAATTCTAGCACCATATAACTCTCCACAAAAGTTTTGCACAGAAAGATAATATACACGTCAGAATAAATTGATATGGTCTAAAGGTAGAACATCTGTTTTTTACAGAAGAAACTAATAATTTTACATTTCCCCTATCCTGTGGACAGTGGTCATTCTTGGGTTTTATATCCCTGGACCGATCTGAGAGCCCAGAACATGGACATTTTTCAGTAGATCGTGTTTGATGGGTTTCTGCAAAATTAATATGCTGACAGTAACCGCATAATGGTAAGGAAGCAATGATGGAACCGCCTGAGCACATTCAGAGCTCATGGGCATGGATTTCCCCAGCTCATCGCAGAGTCTAGGATGCTATGAGTGCCTCCTTCTGGAGACAGCACGCATGTGCATTCACATAGAACGCATCAGGACAGCCTGCTCTCACATCCCCCGCTCTGCCCCAGGCCATGCACTGAAAAAATCTGACGAGACCTGCTTAGGTGGAAAGAATTGTGATGCTGTTTCTCAGTATATAGAAGCAACACATATTTGCTATGACCTTAACAGGACATTCCTAAAAGGTTTGATCACTGAGACATACCTGTCATTTCTATCCAGAGATCTAGGGGGATCTATTTAAGCCTATTATTCACGTGGCATGTCCAAATTAAGCTCCCTGGGTTTGAAGATGCCAGGTCAGACACACAGACACACTTGGCACTTTAAATGTTTATTTTATTTTATCTTAATCTGAGCAACACTCATAGGTCTCGTCTCTACCCCGTCTCCCACCAAAACAAAATAGAACATTTAATATATGTCTATTTCCTTTCCTAAGCTAAAGGAGAACCATGTGCTCCAGCAATGATCTATGCTGCTTCAGGGCTTAAGTAAATTTAATCATTTATTTGGATCCACAGATAATTGCCTCGTCAATAAACTTTGATGTGGGAATGTAAATGATTGCATTTGAAGATTGCATTTGAAGAGTTTATAATTATGCCGAAATTTTAGGATTTCTGTGAATATTTTAAAATATATGCTGGAACAGAATGATTTAAAAAAAAAAAAAAGAACTTACAACTTACTCTCCTAATTAGCTTCCATTGCAAAAATAATGACTCCTGGTTTACTCGAAACAGATTTTGTTTCTTTTCTAGTAAGGGGATTCTAGGAAGGGGATTCTCTCTATTTTTAGATTAGAAATGGTGATTTAGGTGGAAGTTCAAGAAATAGACAGTGGTAATATATGACCTAAAATGATAGAAAGAACCGATAATATTATTACTTTCTATTATCTCTTCTAGGGGTGATGATTAATGGAATACGATCATTTAATTGGAGGCTTTCAGTAGACAGAATAGGGAATACGATCACATATGTATCAATGATATAGTAATTGTAAGACATTTTCATCAAATTTGCAAATAATCTTAACAATGGCTACCAGTATAACTGCTAACATGCACTAGTTTTCTCCCAACAACTTTCATTTCATTTTAATAACTAAAAAACCACAAGTAAACCATTATATCCTCATTTGGCAGAAACATGATTTGGAGGTGAATTAATTTACCTATCACCATTCATCTTAAAAATAGTAGAATCAGTATACTCAAACCCATTTCTGTCTGATTTAGAGTCAATACTATAGCCACTGCTTTACCCCAATGACTCACTCAAGATTTTTAAAAGTAATACTAATAAATATTAGCTTCAAGTGAATGATGGTATATACCAAAAATGAGTTAAAATAAAATATGAAGCCTGCACTGAGATTGAAAAATTCAGGTCTAAAATTTATAAGATAAAAATATTTGAATTAATGAAATTTTACGGAAAATTGTAGTATAGAGTCCAAAATCCTTGATGATGTTAACATTGTTTGTGCCTTGGATCTCTGCTGTTAGCATTTTGAACAGGGTAATTTTTCCTCATACAGAATAGTCTTTGAAAGAAGATTTAGGATCCACGCATTCTACTCGCTAATGCCAACAGTACACACGCACAAGGAAAGATTGTTTCTTTTTGTGAAACACCCTCTAAACTTGTATGTATAGATGAGGAAAAAAATGAGAAAATAGATCAACTTCTTTTTTGAGTTGGTCAGAATTCGATTTAGGCTATTTTCATCATACTCAAAAAAGAAGAATCTCTACTGTCAAAAGAATATCTAGAAGATAATTGATCAAAATGCAAAGACTGTTGGGGCATCCCAGTATTCTTATAATACATTTTTGTTTTTGCCTAACTTCTTTCCTTTAGATTTCAGTTGCTTGCAACTAAACCATCTTAAATTACATGCTGGCACAGGAGTCCCAAGACTGAAAATCAGGTAATACAATATTTCAATATAAAAAATGAGGATTATCGAGTCCGAACAAAAGATGACATAGAATGTTGTATTTTCTAAAATGTGATAAACAAACTTGGCTGAGGAATTAGAATTGTATTATGGGAATTAAATGGTAAAATTGACACCAGTGGTTAGATGGTGACATAATTAGAAGTGACCCAAAGTAAAAGAGTTGTCTTGGGAGCTAGGACCCCGTTTATCATTCTGTATGTTTAAGGGGAGTCAGTCTTCTAACTAGTTGATTATGAGTGGCATGGGAAGTCAGACTCTTGAGATCTCATTCAATGATTTAAAACACTGTGATTCAGTGTCTTTGGGGTTTAAGGTCATTACCAATTAACTTTTAACTTTTTTGATCAAATGTTCTCCTTTTCTTTCTACCTTCTCTGAATATATATCAAGTACTACATTCTCTTGAAAATCTATTTTTAGATGCATGAACACTGCATAGATTTAGACAGAGATCAAAATATTCAGGTAGCACATCAGGGTTGTCAGAGTTTTCTGCACCTGAAAAGAAGAACAGAAATATCCAAACACTTTATTAGCAACTGCACATCTCCTTGGAACACATAGGCTTAGCCTGCTGTGCTCCCAACACTTAGTGTTCCCTCCTCCAGGGAGGACCTTAGAGCCAGGCTCATCAGGACTGCAAAACATCCTGTGAAGGAACAAAGCATTCATGGCTAATGAACTGGTCCAGCAGGACTAGCCTGCTAATGGGAAACTGGTTCCCTCTCACACTCAAGTGAAAGATTTTCCCTATTCCTCTCAGCCTCCCACTTTTTTTTAACAGAAGGAAAACCTCTTTGATTATTAAGTTCTATGAGCCATTGAAAATCTCCCACCAGAATCACTGTAATTCTGTGACACGTAGAATTAGTTCAAATGTTCTGCAATCAGCCAGGATTACCAATGCTTCCCCCCATCTCCCTTAACTCAAGATGCATTTCCTCCCTTAAAACTGTGTACACTTAAATAGAAGATATCATGAGAGTCTCTGATTAGTAAATTTTTTTAGTATTCAATTTCTAGTATAAGTGCCTGAGTGGTTTTATTTTAAGCTTCACTGGGAATAATTATCTAAAAAAACAGACCAGCCCTGCCTGCCTCCCAGGGAAGTGAGAGGATCACCCTTTTCTTCTGCTGTGTAACGAATCTCACCTTGCTCTCATTTTTTCTCACCTTTTGGCTCCATACTGCCCACCTTTCCCTGTGGACATCCCACAAGCCTACTCTTCCCTGCGGTACATAATTTCTTAACACACATGGTCCTTTGATGCTATTTCTATTATACTTTTTCCTACACACTGATAGCTCAATTCTGTGTTCTCTATTGTTGATCTTTATAAAGCTCTGAATTTCTTGCTTTCATATTGACTCTTTTCTTTGGGATATTTTCTGTAATCTAATGAAATGTTATCTACTGTCATGAACTCATTTCCTTACAGCTGTATCCTTCATCATCATTGGGGCTTCATGTTCACCTGTCTCTCCATCTGGATACTCTTGTGTGCTGTGTCTCATCACTGTGATGAACATATTAAAAGCATTCTCCCATTTCAAGAGTTTTAGGCTATGAAGTTTATTTTCTGAACTTCCCTTCCTCACCACTTCATACATAGACTCCTATCTACCATTTTCCCATACTGTTTAATGTTCTAAGGACTGGAAATAAGACCATTAAGAGACTAGCAGGAAATGGTTATGGATTCTCTGAGGGTAAGAAAAAATTTTTATATATCAAATATTTATTCTCAGATAGGTACAAGGTATCGGTTGTTCTATTCAGTCTCATCAGCACTGTCTTAATTATCAATAGTCACGCTACTTGCATTTAGTGTTTGACATGTCTGATGGCAAACTCACTCTCAGATAGGGCTAAGTCTTCAACTTCACACATTTTTGATGAACAAGTATCTAAGAATCTATTGTAGGTTTAAAGATCTAAGTAGAAAGATAACTAAATTTGAATTTCAAGGTATACTCATTCTCACTCAAGTCCTTTATTGTGTCAGGAGTATACCAGGAACATTGAAAGTCTGCTTCAAATTTATTCTTTTCTTAGAAGATTTATTTCTGATATTTTTTCATCAGAAATATCTTCCACCACTAGTTTACCTTTTGGTCAAAGTAGAAAATAGAGATTTTTTTTCCACAGGAGATCTCATGAAGAGATCTGATTAAATATTTAGACTTATGGTTTGAAGGTTGCTTATGATTTTATGTCTATGCTATAAACAAACAAACATAAACCTCTAAGATTCCTGGATAATTAACATGCCCATGAGGATTTTTTCTGCATCTCAACCTGAAGTGTTATTCACCATGTTGTTTTTACTTCCAATGGCCTTCTGGATGAGAAAGGCCTATGGGAAGAACTTTGCCTGTCACTCTTTAAATACATTGGCACCTGGATTAGTCAATATAGCTGCTTCAATTCTGTCTCCTAGGTGGTGTTTTGGAAGGTCAATTCTGAGGTTACTAGTTGGGACTCCTTGTGTGGTCCATGTGGTTCACTCACCGTTGGTGTGGATGATAATGCCAGAGCATTTGCCTTGTTTTTTAATCACTCATCATTCTGTATTTACCAAGCATGAGGTTTATCTTCAAGCCATAATTTCTGATACGGGGTTCCATTTTGGGGATCTCCATTAGCAAGTGAAGTAAAAGTCTTTAAGACCACAGACAAAACCACACAAAATCTGACTTACTTCTAATTCTTAGACCCAAGCATACTAATTCTCCATATCGAAAGTACTCTCTGATTACTGATTTCTGCTTTAGAGCGTAGAAAAATAAGACTGGATTAAACAGAATGGGAGCTACTTTCTTTCATTCTACCTATGAATGATGTATCCTACTTGAATCATTTTGTAATTTTTTTCATACATTTTGGATAATTTGTACAGCTCCCAATTGCTGCTCTGCTTTTAGGGTTCACTATATTTGGGATTGGTGGGCTTTAGTGACCTTATTAAAAATTATTTAACTATCATTTAAACTTCATCAGTGCCTTTTTCTTACTATGGCAAAAAAGCTTTTGTTTAAGACACATCTACAGTTACTCTTATTCCATTTAAGTTTTTATGAAGAAAGACTTTGATTATAGTTTTTTTAGGAAATGCAAATATACTCTACTGTTCTTCGATTTTTCTTTTAAGTCATCTAGACTTGAAATTTTAATTAGGCTTAATTTCTAAGAAACTGGAGGGATATTTTCAGATATAGTTATCTGAAATTCGCCATCAGATCTGGATGCTTCTATATAATCTTCTACCAGTTTCATATTTTAAAGCTTGTCAATTGTAATGCCCACCCTGGAACTGATTTCTTCATTAATTAGTCACAAGTAGCACAAATCTAATTTAAAATATTTACAGTATTTTGTTAGTAAAAGGGAAATTTATTTTAAGGATACAATACTATTTTACAGAATCCAGGAACACAGGTATATGAATGACTCCTGTTGGTTTTCAGTAGCAAACAGAATAAATTTTCTCAGAAAAATAAAAATCTGTCTCTTTGCAGTAAAAACTACAAAGATAAAATTAGGGGCTTCCTAAAAGAGATGACCATTTGAGATTTCCAAATAATCAGCCCTTTGTCTATTTTCAGTCATAGCAAGGTTTTATGTGGAGGAGAGAATCAAATGTTGGGAAAAACATAAAATGTTGCATAAATTTGGAGGTTATAAAAGTTTTGAGAAAAGCAAGGTTTTTTGAGAAAGGTTAGGATTGTTTAATTCTAGGTATTAATTGTGCTGAGGACAATACATTTTCAAAATCTTTTCCATCCAAACATGTCTATCTTAATTTTTTCCAAGGACCTTTATAAATTATAATTAGAGATGCTAGAGAATGAGTCCTAATTAGCCTCACACATTTGTTCATAGTGTACTTTGTAACTCGAACCTCTATGTGATATCCAGATGGATCTATAGACAAACGTGTCTTAGTCCTTTTAATTTGGATCCACTCAGAGACATCGTTCAGTGCAACCAAAAGAAAAATGCAGCAGGTTTTGGTTATTAAAATGGTTATTCTTACACCATTGCATCGCTGAATTAGCTTTTTCTGAGGAACAATCTTGTCCCCTTTTTTCCTAGTCATGTGGACTTCCAATCTGAATTTGTTATTGCTGCAATAATGTTATACAATTAAAAAATCCAAACTCAGAGATTATTAACAATGATATTCATTTTTTTCATCCTAATACTGAGGATCAACCTATGCACCTCTGTTTTGGGTAACTGCTCCCCTTGTGTCATTGCGGTAGTTGTTTGGGTTGGGTCTGCTTCACATGCTTTTTTATTTGTATGAACCAGCAGGAACCTAAGACTTACTTTTAACACAGTGAAATTCTGTGAATGAAGGGAAACATAAATGCTCATAGCATTTTCTGTCATCTTTGCTTGGAGCTACTACATTCTTCTACTATGTTCTGTTGATCTAATGTGCCACACCAATCCCAATGTGAGCAGGACAAAGAATACTCTACCTTCAAGTGGGGACATTCTGAGGTTGTGACACAGGATGGCTAAACTTGTTTAAGGGAGATTGTGAAGAAATGACTGCAATAATTCAAGACTATACTAGAGAAGAAATTTGTTGGGGAAGTTTGAAATATCTGGTGTTAGTTTTTCTACTGCTTTGAGTCAGTTGCTTAGCTGAGATATTCCCTGAAAGATACTTTCTGGGGTTGAGGAGCATTATAAAGTGCTCACAGGGCATTGTCTCAGTATGTGTCAGATATCTAGGATAATATAAATGGGCATTGTAATCTCAAATAAATCGAAGTATGTGTGCACAGTCATACAATTAAATTATAAGCCTGTTTTTAAAAAGCTGTTTAGCAAATAGTGTTAATATGTTTATTAGTAAATTAATATTCTATCTCTTTACATCAAAATCACGTTCCCATTTTCAAAGGAAATTGCACCATAGTCCAACTTCCCCCTTAAAATGATAGTAAACAATTAAAAAAATACTAAAGGCCACATCTGACCTACATGCTTGCCTGAAGTTGGTTTATTTTTGCTCCAGTCAGTGACATATTAAAGTCAAGGTATAGCAAGTTCAAATAGTTTCTACTGACATAAGGAGGGAGTAGATGAAATAATATTGACCACTACTAAATAGTACAAAATTATTGTGAAAACATCATTGGATAGAGTAATTAAAAATCCTTTCATATTTTCAGTATGTGTGAATTTTCTCCCTCATCTGTAGTATTTATTTTACTATAGTTCACTATAGTCTTAAATTCAGTAATCTAGGCATCAACACACACATTACAGTCACTCCATAGGTATAACACTTCAGACTGTATTCATTGTTTCCAACTGAGCATTATACTCTATAAATAAAAAAAAATTAGTTTAAATTGACATATTGCTGATGGTTACTGTAATAGATTCAGGTTTGCTTATTTACCAAGAACACATTGTAAATGGCAATGTTCCACTATTTGAAAGTGTCAGGTTGTGTCGTAATATTAGCAGCACACTGATAATTGTCTACCTGCATTCAGTCACTAAACAGCTGCAAAATTGATAATTTAAAAATCCAAAAGAAATTTAATTATTTCAATTACCAAGTTGCATAAATAAATATTTGTTTTTATTATCTATGTATGTAGTATTGTCTCATATATATCAAAAAACACAATTGAACATGATACATGGAAGCCATCTTCAAAAATATGTGTAAAGCTATAATCAGGAAAACAACAATTTAATGCATCAGTAAAACTGCATGATATTTTTAAATCTGGGAATTGGTTGCATAAAGAATTATTATATTAGAGGATCACCTAAGTGTAGTTTAAACTATCTCATTTCTCATGAATCACGTTTAGTAAAGTAAATAACATAAGTGTAAAGTTACAGAGAGGTCTACTCTCACTTCCTTATATGCTAAATTAAGGCAAAGTAAGTAGATGAAAAGAGCAATCACTAGAGTATATTTAGATTTAGGACATGTTTTCCTACTTTCATAACAATTTTTACTGAGATGAAATATTGAATATAAGAATACATAAAATAAATCAAATGCTGTTGAGTGAAATCTGGTCAGAATTATGCAGAGACCAGTGAGGGAGATTTAAGAAGCAGTGGTAGTAGTGATTGCTTTTAGGTATTTCAGTCTGGTTCAGTGTAGTTAGATTTGGGGGGTGATTTGAACATGCTAGACACTTTTTGAAAGCATGAGAGATCCAGGCAAGGAAAAAATAGCACATTGTCCTGAGACCTTAAGAAACTTACAGTTATAGCAGTAAGTTGACAAGGCAAATGGTTTTCATTTGACTGAAATAAATTTGGTTTCTCACTATTTTAGCTTGAGACAAACAAAACTACCAAATAGATGTTATAGAAATGCTTTGCTAGATAAAATGTCATGGCAATGGGAGGAAGGCATCTCCTGGGGAAGCAAGTTTCACAGATGATAGCTCTTGACTGAGAGAGTTTTAACTTTCACAGTTCTACTTATTCCACAAGACAGAGAGGCAGTATGTGTTTGCAGATGTGTGACAATGAAGTAGAAAATAGAACATGTATAAAATATGGAACCACTCAAATTGACTCTTTATACTATATTGTGTAGGCTTGACTTCTTTCATCATCTGTGTCATTTTAGAAATAAAAATTAAAGTCAATTAATTATTAAATAAAAATTCACTAGAAATTATTTAATCATAGATTCCCACAATGAAATTAGAAAATCATCTGATACTGATTTTACAAAAATTATTTTTGACTTTTCAGTTATATTTTCAAGAAATACCTTGTTTTAGTATAAATTTAATTTCCTATATTTTTAACTTCTGCAGCTAGTCCAAGTAAGACTATATGTTCACAGAGAGGATTCTAAGACCTCAATCATCAAAGAAGTTTTAACCACATTCAATATTTCCTTCTTAGAAGCCAGATAATAGGACAGTTGCATGTAAGAAAGGTTACAGACTAGGAGTTGCAATTTACATTCAGCACATGATACCACTAATCATATATTGTTAGTGATTGGAGTCCAGATCTAATTTGAAAATTATGTATAAATAATTATACTTTGAATTTCATTAGCCTGTGTATATAAGGATATACTTTTGTAGTTGCGTGATGATTTAGAATTTTGAGACACTTTTGAGCAAATGATATCAAAAACTATTGAATTTAATATTTCCATTTGAGACAGTCTGCAAGCAACCTGAAGGTCTATGATGGAAAGATATGAGAAAAAATCACTTATTTGCCTTTAGCCCTGAGAATTGACTGTTCTTTCAGGTAGGAAACTCTCTTGTATCCCATGATGAAAAAAAAATTATATATATATATATATGGTCTTTTAGGGGACCAAAGTAAATTTCTCATATTTATTTGGCATTCATTTATGATTCCTGGCTTATAGATCTAGAAGCCCTGGGAATCTTGTATCTTGGATATTCTAACCTCAAATTGAGAACATTAGCAGTGTCTCTTGTTATATTAATGAAGTGCTTTTGGAAAGCACCTAAGGATAGAGGAATGTTTGCTAAGACAACAATCATGTGATTAGGTTAGAACTCTCTGTCCCACTGCCAGTCCTGCAGGAAGGGGAGAAGGGATGGAGGTTGAAACTTCCAAGGGCTAATGAATAATGATAGCGAATGCAATGCCAATGTGATGGCATTTCTGTAAAAGCTCAAAGGAGGGCAGGTTTCCAAGAGTTTCTGAGTTAAGCATTGATGAACACCTTTTTTGAGGGGAGAATAGTAATCTGGGAAGACAGAGAGCTTTGCACTTCCCATAATTTGCCCTAATGTAGTGCAAGCAGGCTAATTCCAGTAGGTATTTTATTGATTCTTACAACTAAAGAAGAATGTTGGAGTCCTTGGTAGCTTTTACCTGTTTTAATGCTTCCTCAGGGAACCAGGTACACCAGGGGTATACCTTTGCATAAGGTTGCTCCTGAGCTACACAGTTTGCAATAAATTGGTGACCTAATAAGTTAACTGGTTTCCTGAGTTTTGTGCATCCTTCTAATACATTAATCAAAGCTGAGCAGGGTGGCCTGGGAAGCTTTACCATCATTCAAAAGCACAGATATTGACACCTGAAGTCTGAGGAGGAATGTATAAGAATCTTCAGTCTCCAAGTGGATAGTCAAAAGCGCAGGCAGCAACCCAGACTTCTGCCTTGTGTCTGAGGTGAAGGGTGGTATTGGAAGATGAACTCTTTAACCCTTGGGGTCTATGTCTATCTCTCAATGCATAGTGTCAAAAGTGAGATAAACCTGGGACACCCTCTTGGGGTCTGGGTGTTGCTTATTGGTGGGGGGAGCCTGCACCACACATTAAATAGAGGCAAGAAACTAAGACTGCAATTTTCCTCCTAGAAAGATCTCCCTTAACACCCTGAATGACATAGCATACCCTTCTCTGCCAATCTCTTATCTCCTTGCCATGCATTGTTGATGTGTTAAGCGTTCTATTGTTTATTTCTTCTCACTCCACTCCCACAAGAGAAGGAAAAGGGAGACTGCTCTATTTTAACACAAATCAATAAATAATAAAACAACTCTACTGCCTTTATTCATCCTGTGACATCACAAAGAGATCATTACAAAGAAGCTTTGAAATATAAACTATACCCTAGTAATCTGTAAGTATGAAGGGCTTTCTGAAAGACAGACTGCAGAGTTCAGACATGATTTGAGCAATGGTGGTAGGCGAGACCCTACAACCAGTAGGGCGCTCCTTCTGAAGGAGCTCCATATGAACAGGGAATGTCTATAGAGGTTTTATCATTTCTGCAACCCCAGTACCTAGTATTGAATAGTGCTTGGCACAATTAAATGTGTGTGTGTGTGTGTGTTTCCAATGAATACATAAACTTGGAGAGAAACTATGTTAGTTAGCAGCTGAAGCACTCATATCCACGCACCTTTTATTAGAAACAAGATAACTTTCACCTGGGGTTGAAGAAGTAATTTGAGATTTTCAATTCTACTTGACGGGATTCTATGAAGGAAAATATATACGATGGTCGCTACTGACAATCTTAGGAAATCATAAATGTCTTGGCATCTATGGCCAGAAAAAAGACCCACTTAGGTAAAACAAAATTTTATCTTTACATGCATTTATGTTAAGATACACACACATACACACAAGTGCATGTGCCATATAAACATTACCTTGCAATTTGCATTTTGGATATTTTATTAACTAAATTCATAACCATGTCTTTTTAAAATCTATCCAATATTTATTTCTGTTACCCTTTCATTCTTGCACAAACTGAACTTTTTACATTGTGTGTTAAATTGATCTAATATGAAATCCAGTTTAATTATTAAATTTAGTTCAATATTTAATTTGGTTTAATAAAAGTGATCTTGCATATAATGTATGTATTTAATTGATATATTTAGGACAGGATAATTTTGAATAGGTTAAATATTTAATGTAGAGTAATTTTTTAAATTATTCAGGATTAAAAATAGAATAGATCTATGTTATCAAAGTAGTGAGCAGATAAATGTCATGATTTAATAAATTTTAGTTCACATTTATGAAATACTGCCATTGCTTAGTTCTGCTCACGGATTTTTCATTGTCTATGGTCTATGAACTCTATTTTATTAAAAAGAAACCAAAGGTCATCCATATTGACAAAGCTTGCTTTCTTCTCTTTGAGATGCCTGATGCCAAGATTATTTTACCTACTTTTTCCATTTTTCTTACATTAAGATCATTAATGTATGTCTTTAGAAAAAAAAATAAGATGCTTAGAACGAATTAACATTCCCTTCTCCATTCTTATTTCTAAGGCATCCTTCTTCCAAAATTGTTTGGTGTCTGGTTCCTAGCCACAACTCAAACTGTTCTAACACTTAAGTTTATTTTCTATTTTCAGGTCTACAAATAATTGACTGGTTCACTGCCATCTTTTAATTGCTTTCTTTTCCTCATTCTCTCATCCCTGTTTAAGTCAATATATTATTTTTTCAGTTTCTCCTGGAAAGCTAAGCTTCATCATCATTCCTCCTGATACTATTATAGTGGTCTCCTAAATAGTCTACACTGCTAGATTATTTTCTTATGGTCACCAGGTCCTGTGCACTGTGTCACTGTCATATGTCTTACTGGTTTTAGGGTCTTGCCTACCACCATTGCTCAAACCATGACTTAGTATGTCTGAACTCTGCAGTCTGTCTTTCAGAAAGCCCTTCATACTTACAGATTACTAGGGTATAGCTTATATTTCAAAGCTTCTTTGTAATTATCTCTTTGTGATGTCACATGATGAATAAAGGCAGTAGAGTTGTTTTATTATTTATTGAATTTGTGTTAAAATAGAGCAGTCTCCCTTTTCCTTCTCTTGCTCCAGTTAAAAAGGGTTTGAACACCAATGGGACTGAACAATGGAGCAAGAGAGGAGGAGGGGGAAGAAGGCAGGGGAGGTGAACAGCACAAAAGATCAGGATGGTTAACAGGTGTTAGTGAAGTGGGAAAGCCCCAGGGTACACAATAGTGCAATAATGTAATATAAATGTAAATATACATACATATGCAAATTTTAAAAAATTAAATTAAATTTAAAAAAAGATAACAACCATCACAGAGATAACTGACATTCTCTGTGGATATCTCTTCTATCTTATTCCTCATTATACATGCCCAGAAATAATAACTAGTACACTGGATCTGATGTTTGCCATGTCAGTGGTATTTGAAACTTTCAAATCACACATCAGTAAAAATACATATTATTTTGCATGGTTATAATTTTGTAATTATGGTATTGTAATATGTATACCTATCTATGTAACTTGTTTTCATCCCACAAAATTTTTTTAATTATTAAAAAAGAAATAAAAATTAAAAATTAAAAAAAAAAGACTTTGAACAATGATCTCCACTTTTAGGATCCTAAGGAGAGAAAATATAAGGAAGCATAAGGAAGCTTAGTCCCATCAGAGGATGTCTGTTATGTGCTCATATTAACAAAGTAACTAAATTCTAGGGGTGGGGGGACATCCAACAATTATCTGCTCATCACTGAGAAAGAGTCCTTAAGGGTATATCCATCACAAGCTCTCTGCACCTATAAACACTGTATATAGATGCAGGCAAATTTATTTTGAAATGAAGTTTGGACTTTAGGACTTGGGTAATTGGTAATTTATAAGTTTATTTTCATATTCAAATTTACAAATACAATGTTTCTTTTTCTCCTCATTCCTCTTTGTTTCTTCCTCTTTTCTTCTCCTTCCCCTTTTTCTACATTTTATTACCTGAAGTTAAAGAAGATTTAAAAATGCTTGGGTGGAGTAATCTGTATTTCACTGCTTGCCAGACAGAAACCACAGTGGCCCTTCAGATCCTTACTTCTTTGTATGAATGCCTTTGCAAAATCCCTCTCTGAGAGCTGGCAGCCCCTGTAAATTGCTTATAATCAAAGGAAATGTCTTGCTAGCAGACTTGCTCTAGGGACTCTACTTGCCGACTTAAGTAAATAGCTATGTTGGTAAAGTTCACATGACAAGAAATAAAGGTGATCCTTGGGCATTACAGTGCCTATAGGCTGGTCTCTGACTTAAGCTTATAGTTGATGTCCAGTAAATATAACTGGGAGCCACAAGGATGCATATTTTAAGTGAGTATGGGAGCAAGTTTTTTCCATAATATTCTCTAGATAAAAATGCAGCCTATCTGATACCTTAACTGTAACCTGTAAGACTGAATCGGGGATCCAACTCTGCTGTGCCCAGACTCCTGATGCGCCGATGCTGAGATAATGATGTATGTTGTTTGAAGCTGCTAAATTTGTGGCAATTTGTTATGTGGCAGTGGAAAACCAATACTATTGTTTAAGCTAAATGATTTCGATCAGAAAGTATCCCTCAGAACTACACCACTACGTTATCTTCACGTATGCTAAATTCAAGCTCTAAAAGATTTGTTTTTTGTAGCATTAGACCATTTGTATTCTCCGTCTATGGGTTATTTGTCCACATCTCTGAATTTGTGCTCATGAGGGTTTTTATTATAGACTTTCTGGCTTTCATTATAATTTTTGACATAACAGGTTAGACTTGATAGGGAGATGACTGTACACATAGAATTAGATCAAATTGCATCATAAGCTGTGCACGCTTAACCTTTTCAATTTTCTTAATATCTCTCTTAGTAGGCTTGGCCTACCATAACAAAGCACTAGATACTCAGTCACTTAAACAACAGAAATTTATTTTTTCTTGTACCTAGAGACTTGAAGTTTAAGATTCAAGATTATTTCTGGTGAGAGTTCTCTTCCTGGTTGGAGGTAACAATCCTCTCTGTGGACACCTGGTAAAAGACTATATCTCAAGCTCTCTATTATCTCTTCTCACGAGGGTACTGAAACATCATGACCTAATCACCTCACAAAGTATTTCATAAGCAGTCAGGCTGAGGGTTAGAGCTTTATCAAATTAATTTGGGTGTAGCACGAAGCAGCAGGGCTTTCATTAAAGCAGCATCCTTCTGTTATCTCTTCAAGTAAATCTTTTTTTCAATGCAGTGCCATGTTCAATATGAAACAAAAAGCAAAACCAGATTAAACTTGATTGTTTTAAAGTCTTTTGTAGCAATACAACTATGTAAAATATAACCATTTTATCTATTTTCAACATATCTATATTTCAAAACTCCATCTTTTCTTTGTGGCAAATAGTATGGGTTTCTCACATGTTTGAAACTATCAAACTTTTTTAAAAATACATTTATTTAAAATTTAACAAAACTTGAATCATAGGAAGGAAAATATGTAATGACCATTAACATAGATGCGAATAGATGTTAGATGTTATCTCTAGTGACTGAACTTCAGGAAGCTTCATCATTTGCATTAAATCTTTCTCTCTTGCTGCTCTTGAAAATCTAGTTCAAATAGTCTCTGCTCTGACAGCTTTTCATATCCTATATTAATTAATTTACCTTTAGTGAGTCCATAGAATGTACTTCAAAATATTATTAGGGCATGTGCCATATTAAAAGAATATTGGTAGACAAACAAGGCCAGAACTCATTTTACTGAATGATTTCAGCCTTTGTCATAGTGCCTTGAACATATAAGACATATGTGGAAAATATTAATTAAGATGCCACTATATAAGGTGGAATGCTAGCAAGTACACTGCAGTGCTTACGTAGATAGCACATCTTGCTGGGAACTTATGATCTCAGAGTAAAATCATCTCAAGAAATCTTATTGTTAAAACATAATAAAAGGCCAGACACAATTGAATAGAAGTGTTTATCAGATTACAAAACAATTGCTAGCATGCAGACTGAGGGGTACACCAGGACTCCAAGCCTGGTCATTCTATTTGTGCACACAAAGAAAAAGCTTATTCTTCATATAGAATAGCTTCAATAGAGATGATATGCATAGAGTTTAAAAAAAAAAAAGGAAGGATATTCCAAACCACCACCTACTGTTAACCATCTCCCAATGGGGAAATGCCCTGCCAAAGAGAGTAAACCCAAAGTGAGGCTGTCAATACCCAAAAGTTTCCCACAAGTCTAAGTTACCTTCTGGCAGGGAACCATAGGAAGGAGTTGAAAGGGGTCAGATAAATCTGGGACAAAGGAAGCAAAATCAATTTAAGAATCCAGGTAATGAATGCCATTGCAGCCTCTTAATCACACATCTCTTCAAGTGTTTCTAAATATTTCTCTTCCACCGTCTCCTCCAGGTTGGTCAAATTATTGGTTCAAGTCCAAAGCTGAGAAGTAATCATGTCCTTCTTTTCCGCCTGTCTCATGAGTTCACTAGGCCCCCTCTCCCCCATTTTATACAATGTCACCTGGTTGTGCAATTCTGTCACTCACTAAGCGGAGATAGGGAACATGATATCTCCCCTAACACTACATTAAATGTTGTAAATTCACTTCCGTTAGCTTGAATGTGTTCTTCAAATTTTCAAGTGAAATAACTTGCCTTGTTTTCCAAAAACTTTATCATAAAGCAAAAAGAAAAGATGACAGAAGTACATGAAAAAAGTGTAGCAAATAGAAGAAACTCTTTCCTTGTTAATAATTTCTTCTGTAATAAGTTCAAAAAAACTCCATAATCTTTTAATTTAATCAACTAACAATAGTCTTACTAAATGTAAACAAAATACCAGGCTCTTTGAAATCATTAAGCAACAGTAGATGATGAGGAATAGCTGATTGACATAGGGAAAGAATAAAAAGTGCTATAGTTCATCACTTTCCTTAAAGTCATTCTTAGGATGACTTTAAAGAAATGATCGGTGTTACCTAAGATCCTGGTCTCATTAAGGTTGACTATAGTAATTTTTTTTTCTCTTAAGAAGAACTGAATATTCAAAAAGCTCTAAGACATTTCTTCTGAGATAACATTTGCTTTCCCTATATTAGCAAAATTATTTTTAACTGTCTTGTTACTTCTCTACGAAAACAAAAGGTAAATGATTTATTTTGCTTGTCCAGTGAAACCAAAGAGTATTTAGATGATATCAATTATTTAAATGAAAAAATATTTAAAAAAGTTCTGTGTAAGTAAAAGTGCTTTCCATTATTAACAGTATATTATTCAATACAGTCAATCTTCAGGTTATTCAAGAGAGTGAATTGTTTTATCTGTATTGGATGTTTGTGGAACAGGGACTGTTTGTCCATGCCATGTAAACACCAATTGGAGGGAAAAAAAATCTGCTTATATCCAAAAGCTTCAACGGAACAAATACAACCTTAATCAAAGAAAAATAACCAAATTCCAGCATTTAAAAAAATTTTAAGGCTAAATATTTGGAACCTGAATTTTTTCATGTTTTATCTTCATGTTTTATAATCATGAGACAAACTGATTTGACTTTTACATTGAGAGAAAATGTGATGGTAATTATGAAATCATTCACATTATTTAAGAATCTTAATTCAAGGCTTGCCATGTCATGATTGGCTTAGCCACGATTTGCTGGCACTTGATAATGTTATAGATGCAGTTTGAATAAAAATGTCTGCAGATATTCTGCAGTGTAATAAATGGAAAAGGGATTGCCATAAAAATAGTAATATTTTAAAGTACTTAGCATGAGCAATGAAATTAAATTATTATAGTGTTGCTCTATAATGAGAAAGGGAATTCTTTCCCCTTAGTATTATAGATCTATGTAGAGACAAAGGGCAAAATAAGTGAGAAATGTGGTTCAATTGACCCTGGAAGGGAAAAGTTATTTCATATGTCGGTAGAGGTTTAAAACTCATTTGCCATGCATTTCTTGTTATTGCATTTTAATTATAGTGAGTACACATATGCTGACAGTGCATGAGATCATATTTGTTAAATGGACCTCAACTTATGCAGCACTCATCAGAAAGCCTCTGGGATTACACAACATATAGTCTTTGTTATGCTTACAATATAAAAGATAGCTCTATTAGGTATTATTTCAAAGATAAAGGTGTGAACTAAGGAAATAAATTCTGAAAGTTTTAATGATTGGAAATCAAAGAGACCTAAAAAAAGTCTTTAAAATGTAAGCAAATAAATCAACTAACTTTCAAGGAGTACATAACAGACTAGGCATTTGATTGTAGATACCTTTAAAACCTGTAGAAATAAATATAAAAAGTTACAGAGCAGAAAACATCACATGGGGTGTAGACATTGCTAAAGTGAGTTCAGTTTCTGAGAGTACATAGTTGAAGAGGTCAAAGGTGTGGGATATATGTCCCTCTTGAATCCAGTTAGCTTTGCTCTATGCAAAAACCACATGCATAGCTCTACAACTACACAACTTGCTCACAGAAAGAACATTCCAAGCCAACCTATAGTCCTGGATAAATAACTCAGGAATGTGAAATTGTGAAAGACGCTGCTCAGTGTTCCTTTAAATATGGGTGAGCAGTACACTTTTTTATCTGTGCCTAGTTAGCTTTCCTTTCCTCTACAGTGCTATGTAGAATGCCATGTAAAATGAATATGCTATGAACCCAAGATTTTAATGGGAGTGATCAAGTTGATGATGGTATATTTTGTGTTGCTTTTTATTATGAGGTATTTCAATTATTCACAAAGTATAAAAGGTGGTTAATAAATATCTGTGTACCTTTTGCATAGCGTAAGACATAAACCATTACAAATACAGTTTGCTTCTTCTAGGATACTCCACATTTAACTTTCCCAGAAAGAACAAAACAAACAAAAAATCGCTCTCTGTAATTTGGTATCTATTATTCAAGCATTTGTTTGCTTCTCCTGCTATATGAATGCACCTGAAATAGTGATAATAATCCTACACATTTTATAAAAATCTACACAATTTTCTGTTTTCATTTTGAAGTCCTCCCTGTTGTCCAGTCATAACTATATGTTATTTCTGAGTCCTATAGCTCTAATTTGCAATGGTTTCTTATACACCATTTCTTTCTTATTTCAGATTCATCCATTTAGTTATTTTTACTGTTTTGTATTCTATTTGTATATTTTGCCTGTTTATTTTTTACTAATCATTTTGCTATTTACATATTTACATATGGATATATAAATATAAATATATTACATCATTGAATTCTCCAGGCTTCTTCCTCCACCCTATCACCTGTGAACCTTCATCTCCATCTTCTTTTGTTTCTCTCTTCCCCGATTTTTCCCTCCCCTGTTTCAGATTTAATCTATTCTTTCACTTGATCACAAACATTTAGTCCATTCTCAGTATTTTGTCATTATAAACAAGGCTCTGGGGTGAATTTTGGAACTGATCCTGAGCTGGTATTTTCTGTTGTGACAACTTTACATGCTGGGGGGTTTGGACTGTCAGACTGCGACATTCCTCTCCTTTCTTTTTATGAGGAATAGGAAGGTACCAGCATGAAATCAAAGGGTGGAAGGCAAGAAAGAGTTGATGGAATTTTTGCAAACATTTTAATTTGATTGTATTTTAAATGCATAGATTATAAACTTGCAATTTGGTGGGTTTTGCAAAGTGAGCACACCTTGATAACCATTTCTTAAATCAAGATATAGGAGAACATCACAATCTCAATGCTTCCCCCAGATTCCCCAAGTGGTGACCTCCACATATGACCATCCTTATTCTTAATTATGTCACTCTAAATTTGTTTTGTTTTTAAAATTATATATTTTCAGCAACACAGTACATGCATGTATATATATACATGTATATATACATACATATATATACATGAGTATATATATTTATATGTATATATATACGAGTATATATATATATTCATATATTTTACTTATTGACTCATATACTATTTACAGGATTCACTGTTGTATGTTAACACTAGCTTTTCTTTTCCAATACTATTTAGTATTCATAGCATAAAAATACCACATTTTGTTAGGTCTATCTTTGATGGATATTTAGATTTTTCCTAACCTTGTGGAATAAATGTCCAGTATTTCAGTACATGCTTTTGGTGTGCAAATAATTAATGCATTGCTCTTGGATTTATATCTAAGAATGAAACTGTTAGTTAATGGGGTATGTGTATATTTAGCGAATACTGAGAATTTTCTGAAATGATTGTAACAGTTTACTCCCCATCAATTGTGTATGATAGCTCCTTTTCCTCTTCATAATACTTTTCATTTGAGTATTTCTTGTGTCATCTTAGTGGATAATAAGAGGTATAATATTGTGACTTAAGTCTTCATTCCTTCATGACTAATGACATTGAAACTAAAGTTTTCCTTGGGACATGCTTTTGCAAGTTTTCTTTTAGCATTTTTAATTGCATTGTCCTTAAATTTCTTCAATTTGTAGAAGAATATCTGTTGCATATATGGATTGTAAGTAGCTTGGAATTTGTGACTTGTCACTTCAAATCCATTTTATATATACTTTTTTATATTACTAGTGTTTCTTGAGTCCTCTTTGTTATCTTTTCTATTCTGTCATAAAGCACAATTTTTTATGTTAAAATCAACTTACAAACATTTTTATCTGTCACAATTAGATCAATAAGTCACTTGGGATTGATTTATGCATGTCCTATACTTTTTCTATTTGTATTAATTCCATTAGGTTTCAGTTCCACTTCATTTTAGCTTTCAAATTTCAAGGATACCTCTTACAAATAGTGCTTAAGTGGGGCTTTTCTAGTTTTTATTTCAAATGGCAAGTGCTGTTCATGTGTATTTCTTGTTATTACTGTTGTAATTATGTATTTTAATCATAGTATTTAATAACTTCTATTTCTCTTTTTATTTTAAATGCTTAGAATTAGTTTCATTTTTCTGGATTGGTACTATTTATTCTACTTTATCACCTCAACTTATCACCTGACTTAATCACTAGACATTTACTTTTTCATCTTCTACTGAGTATCTTTATAATTTTGAATATATATATATACATATATATATAGTTTTAACAAGGTTAAAAGTCAGTATCTATAGTTTTTAAAAAAATACAAGGGTATTATTATTAGATGATTTTATGCTAACACATCCTATTGCAGACTTCTAGTTTTTAGTAGCACTTTATTTTTTAGGTTCTGAAATGAGGTGGTGATATATTACCTTTTCAGATGTCATTCTTAAATTTTCAGTTTTTCCCTTCTAGTTTCTCTTAGAATAAACACATATTCTATGTGTGTGTATACAGGCACATGTGTGTTGGTCTTTGTATGTTATTATTTTTTAATTATCAATTAGCAATCACCCTGATAAATAGTTACCCTCACTCCTCCTAATAGCATTTCTTAAGTTATCTGTAGGACACTTTATTAGATAATAATTGTGTTGTGATAAAAAAAAATCTATTTTTATTAATGAGTAATTAAAGTTAACTCCTTTATTTTCTTCTTCCATAATCTGTTTTTGTTTATGTTTTTTGACATTGATTTGGTATCAAAGAGCTTTGCTTTTAAAATTTGTGTTATTTCTGTCATGCAAGGTTTTTTTTTCTCTCTGAGTATTTCTTCTTTATACTTTAGGGTAAAAATTACAGATTTTTTTTCTTACTTAAAAAAGGGAATGCACATTTGTTTTGACTATGTGCTAGTTGACTATGTTATCACTGGGATCTAGGTTTATAATGAACATTATTGAGTAATGTCTTTTTAAGGTCTGTGATAACGCCATCAAGCACTTTTAAAATAAATGGAATTTTTCTGAATGAAAAGATATTATCCCAGAATTTGAATCCTCTTGTTAAAAAAATATTTTTTTTGTTTCAAATGTACAAACAACATATTTTTCCTATTATGCACAGAATTTTGGAATCTTAGATATTGGATGGACGAAATTCTTTGCATTTCAAATATTTATCAAATTCATTTTCAAAAACAGGTGGCACTGTTTAGCATTTACTAGTGATATTTAGGATATTTTCAACATATTTTGATAAACTTATATTTAGCTGCTAATAATACATATGCTAATATTTAGTATTTTGATTGTTAAAATTTATGAAAAAAAATTTTGGTTCCAGAAAATTCTAGTCTCTCTTTTTCAAACAAAATTTAATGAGGTATAGAGCCAGGCATGGTGGCATGCATTTGTAATCCCAGCCACCCAGAAAGCTGAGGCTAGGGATCACTTGAGTCCACAGGTTGGAGACTACCCCAGGCAATATAGCAGACTTAGTCTTTTAAATAAATAAATAAACAAACAAACAAATAAATAAAAATTAATGTGATTTTTATAAAATGAAATCCATATTATAAGTAGTAAAGTATTATAGTAGAAATGTATTCATTGATATTGAGATGTTTTTGCAACTTTTAGTATACTGAACTATATTCAAGGTAATTACAGCATTTTCCTGTAGTATAGGATAATTATTCATGAGTCACAGAGATAACACAATTAGTATCTCAAATATATAATTATCCTTTAAATTCTTCACTGCTTTAGTATTCACAAGGTCAGATTATTGAAGTAACTTAATTTCCATTGGTGGATGAATATATATAGAGAATATGATATATTTAATGCAAATTATTTAGTTATATAAAGAAGGAAATATTGACTTGTTTGCTAATCTGCTCCTCTGGTTCTTGGAAAATTTGAAGGACATGTCAATAACATTATTGAGTTCTTCTGTGGCATAAACATATCTAAAAAACATATTGAGGTCTTATACGGATATTCAAGCCCAAAACTAACATATCAAGAAGATAGAGATTTCAAATACTTATAATAATCTACCATGATTTTATTCAAAGGGAAGTGATTTTAAGCATAACACTATTATGAAACATAAATACCAATATTCATCAGCTGGCTAGTTGCAAACCTGGCTAGTTTTGATTATGAAGATGCAGAACTTGTGAAAGTGGATATTATACTAAATAGAAATATTGTAGAACAGCTGGAATCTGTTGCACACAAAGACAAAGTACATTCTGTTGGCAAAGTCATATGTGAACATCTAAAGGATTTTCTTCCTAGGCAGCTATTTGAGATTGCAATTCAAGATACCATTGGAGTAAAATCATAGCTAGAGAAACTGTGAAAGCCAGAAAAAATATTTTGGCAAAATGTTATAGTGGTGATATTATTTGAAAAATGGAACTTTTGAAGAGACAAGCAGAAAGAAAGAAAAAACACAGGAAACTGTTGGAGTTTTAAAAGTTCTGGACTTTATGAAAGTTTTGCAAACATGATCTGATAAAAAATTGTGGGGAACATATAAGGAATTTATAAGTTTTCAAAAGAAAAATTTGCCATTTGTGATATCATGGAGGAAAACAAAGGCATCTACTGCATGAAATAATGAAATAAGCCAGACATTGTTTATGAAACACACATGCAGAGGCACAATGATCTCATAAGCACAGAGTACAATGGTGAACACCAGAGGTTAGGGGAAGGGGGAAAATGGGAAGATGTAGAGATGTACACTAATGTGTATGAAGTTTCAGTTTTAGCATGAGTAACTTCTGAGGATCTATTATTCTGATGCCTATAGTCTATCATATGCATTATGAACTAGCAACTTGCAAAGAATAGATATTTAACATCTTGCCATGAAAAAATACTAATTATGTGAGGTGATGGAATGGTAATTGCCTTGGCACATATTTCATAATGTGTATGTATATCATTGTACAATATTGTTCACTAAAACATACGTATTTGTCAATTATTCTTTAATAAAATTGAAGTAAAAGGAAAAATAGTTAAAAATAAAGTGCATTGTAAATATAATCAAAACAATAGTGATTTCAAAGGTTATTTAAATTCCCAGGGGACTAGTAAAAATGGTAGTTACTGAGCATCACCCAAGAAACAAGGACAGTTTTATATATACTGAAGCATGAAAGTGAACCGAAGAAATCTTTGCATGAGAGCAAATATGATGATGATGCTCATGAATAGCTAAATTAAGCATGTTTTGCAAGACACATGGAATATAAGTTGTAAATTCTAGTCCAGTTGGTTTTAAACATTTGATTCCATGTAACAGTGATATCAAAAAATACATAAGATTTCACTAAATATAGAAATTTTATGTATTCACAAATGGTACCAAAAAATACTTGCACTTTTTCAAATAATAAATACTGTATACTCCATGCTTATATTTGTGTATATATGTGTACACAAAAATACACAAGAATGCAGTGTTTAGATATTAATCGCATAGTAGAAAAGTTGATTTAAATTTTTATTGTTTTGCCCATAGCATGTTGTCATGCAAATACACTCACCTTTGTAGCATAATTTAGATCAATTGGTTGATACAAACAAAAAAAAATTGATCAAGAACTTAGAAAAATCAATTGGATATTGACGGAAAGTTAAGCAATGTAAGCTAAACCTGATAGGCTCTGAGAAAATATGGTGTTGAAATGATAAAGGGATTATGCTAACGATGACTTGCCTATGAATTTTTAAGACCCTCAAAAGGATGGCATCTACTGTTCAATGAGAGGAATGGAACTGATAGGTGGAGAAAGAGGATTTGTTGAGAGTTTTCATCATCACATGGGTTAACCTGGTTTGTGGTGTCATTAGGCAATTCATAGTTTTGCTGAATTTTTAATTGTATCAGATACTAAAAGTGAAGCTTTAGCATGGCATTTTTTTTGAAGGCAGACCGGGTAATGAAAATGAGCTGAACGTGGAAAGAATTATAAAGCTACACAAGTCAGTAACCCATGGTTGCATTAATAAGAATTCTAAAATTTATTTGAGGAACCAAGAGACACAGCATGCACTCCTCCCCTCTGAGGGGTTGAGTCACTTGACTTGAAAGGCTTGTCATTTCCAGATTGAGACAGATTTTAAGTTACTCAAAGCATGACCTTTTTTTTTTTTAATTCTTGATCAACTCAGGTAAAATTGAAAGCATAAAGAAGAGAATAATTTCAAAGCTTTTACTTTAAAATATCTTTTTAAACTTCCATGCAGAACATTCTGCTAACATATTTTCACTTTTGCATTCACAAGGAAGTTTAGGGAATTTAATATCTCTTTAGTTTGAGATGTGGTTCAAATAAGTGCTCTTTTACATTAGCAACACATTGAAACTATCGCTAATGGAGAACCAATTTGAAAATTAAATTAACTTTGCACATCTTTTAAAAATGAAATTTGAAGTAGGTTAGAAGTCTGCAAAATTAATATCCTATTAGTTTAACTTTTCTCTAGTTGATGAATGCAATTTATGACCCAAGAAGCATTTAACTGTCTAGTTTTTGTTTGCCTTAAATCTATATGAACTTGAAATACAGTCTTTTTGACAAATGAGGTTACTAGAAACTAAATGGGAATTCTTATTTGCCACCACAGTGGTGACATGAAGAATCACAGCCTTTAGCTCAGGGCTACTAAGCTCTTAATAATGAGAGAAAGGTGTTCCATCTTCACCTACGGTAGAGTCACAATTACAATGAACAAAAATAGCTGCCAAGGTTTCTCAAAAAATATTCATGACAGTGAGAAAAATATTGATTTTAAATGCCAAGAAATGAAATATCTTCTAAAGTGTTCATTTCAATCCAACTATTATTTTCCAAAAGAAACTGAATAGACTGTAAAGTGTTTCACAGTGCTATTTCACATGTAACACTTTTTAAAAATATCCATGGAAAAGAAGTTGCAATTCTCATTCTCTTTCTCCTTTCTTTCCCTCACAACAGAAATACTTTGTCTCACTTTTTCTCATACTTTTCTTCTTTCTCTTGTTTTCTCACTCAAAAACAAAACAAAACAAAAAACCTCTGATAATGTGAAGAAAAAAACATATGAAAAAATGATTTAATTAATATTTTATCCTAAGCAGAATACTGTAAGCTAAACAGTAACTGTCAAGTATGAAATATGCAGAAGGGATATTACCTTGATGAAAGCATCATATTTTGTCTCAGTCTTCATGCTTTAGTACACAAGCTTTTCTTTCACACAGTATTGTTATATTATTACATGTCTTATGATATGAATTGTCTACTTTTCAACCAAATTGGGATAATTTGTCATATCTTTATACACAAAAGATTGTTACTAAGGCAGAAATGTTAATACGTTGTCATCTTTCTTTCCATTGATATTTTTTATTTAAGTAGTCCCTAAGTAAAGCAAACCATTTAAAAGTTGTCTTGGACTATTATGCCATTATTGTATGGACTATAAACTGTTCAGTCTTGATGTCAGTTATTGTGGTGATATGTGTGTTTATTTAGGCTTCAGCCCGGTACTAACTGATGTAACCTAATCAGATGATGTCTTTCCTGCATTAGAGTTTTCCTGATGCTATCACAGGATTTGCTAAAGAAATAATTGTCATTCCTTTATATACACCTTGGAATTATGGTAGTATTTGTGTCCATAAGTGCACGATGTTCAGTGGGGGAGTGGGGCATGTAAAATTTCAAGTCTCCTGTGTTGATCAGAAGTTACATCTTTTTATGGTGTCACCAAAGATCTGAGGAAGAGTAGAGTTTATGGCTGAATTAATGAACTCTGGATTGGTTTTTCTCTTGCTTTACTTCCTTTTCACCTTCATCTTTTGTTAGTTGTTACTATTTCTGAAGCTGCCAGCACAGAATGCTTGTCTCTGTTCTTAGGGGAACTCAGTGTTAGACAAATTAATTCCAAATTAGTAATATGTTTCCTATGGGCAAATAATCAATTAGTTAAGTGCTTGTAAATTCCAGAAATTACTGCAGCAAAGAATGACATGGATAGAGATTTGATGACTGATTTATTAATCTAAGCATCCTCTGTTTTTGTCTGTCGGGTAGGGGGCAAAACTCTGCCGTGGCTGGTCTAGGAATGCTACTGTAGGAAGAACCTTTCCTATTCATAACTTTGGAACATCTGAAGACTTATTTTAACAGCATTATTTCTAATTTAAGTTTTAGTTTAATATTTATAAAAATTTTCATCAGTAGAAATAATTTGTGGTTTGCACATATTACCTACAAAAATGATAATTCTAAAGTATAAAATGTGATGCATAAACATTATAAAATATATTGTAATTTATTGGCACCATTATTTGAATGATAACTAAGCTGTTAAGAGACTAAAAATATCTTTAACTCAGCATTTCAAAAATAATTTTAATTTTCCTATATAGTGAGTCCAATATTATTACTGCCTTTGATTTTCTATCCAGGATTTGAGTTTTAAATATTTTTAAACATATATGTTAATATCTATTTTCATTTAATTTTAAATGGATAAAAATGCAACACAAAGCAAAGGATGAGAACACTTTAAATATCACATTGAAGGGAAATCTAATTTCAAAAGAAAATGTTTGCAAGTGAAATTTATAGACTAATCCACACTAATCTTTGCAAGTCAGGTGGAGTTGCTTCTAAAGGAATTAAACAATTTCATTACCTGAACTTTCATTTAGAAAATATTAACAGGTATAGACTAAATTTTTCTTTCAATGAAATAAATAATCCTAGAAGTCAGAATGTTGGAATATTATATAAAAATTTAAACTAATTAATTCAAAGCAATAGAGCATAAGTGAAATGTGACTTAACAGAGCCAAGTGTAAAGGAGGCCCAATGCAGTGTGGAGGAAGACTTCAAGTACATCAGAGGTGGGTGCACTGTGGTGACATATGTTTGAATAGTGTGATTCTATACCTCTGAATCTATACCTCTCAACTTCCAAACATTCAAAATTTTAATTTGTGAAAAGTAATATATAATTTAAATATGACAAAGACCCTCTTTCCACTCCTCCCTCTCAAGAAAAAAAACTCCTCTTTTAATTCTATATACATTCTAGAGTTGAAGAAAGAACATTACTATAAAGAGTTAAGTTTTATTATGTGGAACACAGTAGGTCATTTATAGAAAAATTGTAACTGTTATTACCATTGAAATACTTCTGGAAAAAAGCGACTAGGGAAGGATTAGTTTTCACAATGAATGGCCTGGATTTTTCATTTTAAGAAAAGACGAATTGAAATCCTTTTATTTCACATCCTTGGTAACTAAGTTGAATCGAATGTCATGTAATGAGAATGTCTCATTTTTTAATGTGTTGTGAACTTGTGCCTACACTATTGGTGGGAAGGTTTAATACCTCTGGATAGCAGGCACGGCAGAGCTGCAGGAGCTCCATGGATGTGTGAAACTCAGAGCTGTGGGCTGTGTTTTCATTAAGTGCACTTGGCTCTCCAGCTGCTTTTTTTCCTAAACTCCACCCTGAAAAGCACAGATCTGTTTAGCAAAATTAAGGGAAAAAAATGAGTGATCTCTCTTTGGGCAGTAATCGTGTGAAATAGATTAAGAAATACACTTGCTCATGCCAGCAGGCAGCAATACAAACTGACAAATGTTCACAGACTCAAGTTATAGAACAAAGGCAGTGTACGGCATGACTTCTCTCTATTTATCTTTACCCACAAAGGTATAGATATGGGAGGAGGAGATTGAATTTTTTTTGCCCAGAGAAAGTAGAAAAATAAAACCAGGATAGGGGAAAATGATACTTTGAAGAATAGTGTTTTTTCCCATTCTGTCACAGCTGTAAAAAAATAATTCTACCTAAAATACATAGCAAAAGTTTTATGATCAAACTGCTATTTCAGAACTAGTCAGGAAAGTCATGTGAATTACTTAGAATATGTCTAAAGATAAGCTGAAGTGCAGTTGTAAATGGTTACTGTTTCCAATTTTTATATCATTATGATCAGATTTTTCTGCTGAGGGGAATGTTGGCTTGGCACTGATAAAATAGGGTGAGACTAGTTTCCCATTTTCCATCAGCTGAGAACCTATCCTGGCAAGGTATGTGTCTAGGTGGGAATTCCTGGGCAGTATGGGCCACCAGCATCCTAGATTGAATTATCCATCTCAGTGCTTAATAAAAGTTCACTGTGGATACTGACGCTCCTTGACAACTCCGAATTGACATAGATTTTCCCTTTGGCAAAGTAAATGCAACTTTATTGAAAGACATGGAGCACATCAGAGTTAGACTGGATTCTACATTTTAAAGACCTCAGAAAGAGAAAGGATAAGCCTGGGTGGGCCACAGGAGACTGAGACTCAAGACAAATGTTGAGACTTTGGGTGAAGCTGCAGCAACTACAGAAGTGCAAGAGTTTTATGGAGCATTTGTGGTTCCAAAGCAACCAGACATTCTCAGAGATATTCTTACTGATGTTTAGATAATACCATGAAGGGGAGAGCATGCCCTCTTAAAATATCTGAGGCTCTAGGAAAAGACATCAGATGCACCAACTGATGGGGTACATCTACCACCATTCTGTGGAAAAGCTAAACCAAGGACAGAGACTACTGGCTATCAGCAGAGTGAAGAGACGGATATTTCTGGAACCACAAAGTCAAGGGAGACTAACCTCTCCCAGAAAACCTAGGACATAGATCTTCAGGGAGGTGATACTGCTTCCCAAAAGGCAATTTGAAAATTTATGGAGATAATTTTGTTGTCACAAATTTTGAGGGCAGACCGCCACTTAAGAGGAATGACCCTGAATTATCTGTAAGCCAGCATGATTCAGGTAAAACAAAACAATGAAAAATTATCTTAAGTTTTGCAGGATTTAGAAATACCCCATTAAATATTTTGAGGAGTCAAAGACATACTTTAACTTTTTGAGTTTAGAATATGATTCTCTTTTGCTATAAGCAGTGTTTTGCTTTTTTTTTTTTTTTTCACGATCATAATATATACTGAATTATCTAGAATGCAAATACTATATAACTTTAGGGAAGATTCCATTTTATTATGTTCAGAACTTTAAAGTAATGTTTATCATATAACAAAACATCACATTACTAGCACTCTTTCTTGTAGCAGAATCTCAATAGCCAATAAAATGCACTTAAGTCACTAAGCTTTTATGTTCTCTCACTTAAAGTATTTCTAATGGATACAAGCATATCACCATTTCAATTTGTATTCTAGTGCAGTTGTTCTCTAGCATTTGCATGTAAACTATATATTACTTTATGATAAATTACATCACTCATAGCTTTTTTACATATGATCACATTATATTGATTCTCTGAAATTGTATGTACTGGTAGATTATATTATCTATGAATTTCATTTTAGGATAGAAGAGAGGATGTCAAATATTTACAATAAAAGGGACAATAGGCCTGATAAGGTTGAGAGTCCTCTCCTAGGTTCTGTAATGATAGAAAGCATTGCTGGAAGACACTGGGCAGAAACAAGACCTACTGAAAATTCATTTTCTCTTCCTATGATGAACATAACTTCACAATATTTTTCTTCACATTTCACCAAGACAGGTGATCTGTGGGATTTTAAATAGGTTTGTATGCATGCATACATATATATATATCATATTATATATTATAATATATATCTTATGTAGATTATATATAACAATATATGACTTATTATTTTATATATACTATATGACATGTTATATTTTATATATATATAGATAAATGGAAAGATGGCATTATCTTTTGGAAGAATTACATCAGGATATACTTAATAAAAAGAAAGGCAAATAGCACAATGTCTGAAAGGAAACTGTTATACCTTACCTGTGCTGCACAGGTTGATGTGTCTGTATTTTACTCATGCAAATTTGAGTTATTGTTATTAAATACATGAATGCATTTTGTGATAACATTGCCAACTGTGACTTTGGTGAGAGGAAAAATATCACTCTACCAAGTTTTTATTTATATTTTATAAATATATTTTTTATTTATATGTAGTTCCCTTCCACAGGATTACTGATGATGAAATAACAGTAGGTTGGAAATATACTGTACCTGCCCTGGAAGCTTGGAGTTCAAACTAAAATATTATTGTAGGTCAGGTCACCCTTTCCACCACATCTTTTAGAAAATATGTCTGTCTAAAAACTTGGAAGCATACCTCATCAGACATTGATCTGCTGGTAGTTTGATTTTGAACTGGCACCTCCAGAATTGTGAGAAATTTCTGTTGTTTGTAAGTCATATAATCCATGGGGACTTTACTCAAAGGGATTAAGCATCTATATTTTACTTTTCACAATTCTAAAGAAGGGACCTTGAAGTCATATCATTAAAAATTAGAATATCATTAAAAAAATTAGGATATCATTTAAAAAATTAGACTAACTCTTGTCAACATTTCTCCCAAACTGTGAAATGGGGCATATTGGTTGGATAACAAACTTTTTGGTCATTTTATTCGAAAGTTCTATTTCTTGAATAGTTATTGCTTGCTTAAATACTCTGGAGCAAATGTCTTTTAAAATATTTTATTGGAACAACCTAAGTATTCATTGATAGAGGAATAGATGAAGAAACTATAGTATCTATACACAACATACTACTACTCAGCTAAAAAATACAGGTGAAATCCTGCATTTGTCACAACATGAACGGACAGAAGATATTATGCTTACTGAACTAAGTCATGAAGAAAGACAAAACCCAGATGGTTTCACTTATATGAGAGACAAGTGAATGAATTAAATTTAAAAAGTGAACTTATATACTATTATTTGTGCACTAACTAATTTGTGCTTACCAAAGGAAAGGGAGAAAGAAGCCAAGTAAATTGTGCCAAGGGCACAATCCCATGGTGAAGGAGATACTTTTACTTTCAGTGGTAAACTAATGTAGTTTATGCATTTAGATTTTGATGTTTTTCAATGAGGCATCTTAAACATGCATGGTGCTAGAATGGAATGTCATTTCAACAACAAAAAATATATTTCCTTGTTTTACTTGTTTACTTTCTTGAGATTCAAACTAGTTCAGTGTAATAGGTAGATAGTATAACATGAACCTGAGTATTTTACAATTTTTCTGTGTGTTCTCAACTGAAATGAATAGGAGCAAAAAGTACATTAATATTTATCAAACCAGTTAAAATTTTCCTATGCACTCACAGGTTAAAGATTAGCTAAAAACTATTCAGGGCAGATGATCCTGATAGGATGGGATGACTTGAGTTGGGCTGGAGCAGAATCAGAACAGGATACTCAGAGATGTGATGATGTGATCTATACTCAGAATGCACTGGAAAGTCAGGCACCTGAGAAGATTTTACTGAGTTTTGCTGAAGACAAGAGTTGGATTGAATACTTTTTAAAAATTCTTTGGGCCACCAAAAATGAAAACAAATCAAAGCACAAAATTTCACACCCACGTTTCTGAATTTTAACATATTTTTTTGCATGTAGTTTTTCATATACTGATTCTATCTCCATATTTTTACTCAGAATCCAATAATTCTAAGGATGAAAGCCAATAGAAATAAAACAGAGGAAAAGATCATATATAAAATTCAAATAATTTCTGTAGTAGATTACCTGTAGTTATTACCTGCCTAATTTACGTTTGTCTGTTAATTTGGTGCCTGCTTTTTGTGCATTTGTATGATGCACACTTAATTTTTATGCATTATATATCTATGGTAATTGTTCAAAAGACAATTACCCCAAAGACCTGAAGGAATCCCTGAGGACTAAAAGCTCGTATGAAGTTCTTAAGTAACTGGCTAATATAGTATAATAAAATATATGCTAAGTAAATAGTTAAGTATTATATCAATGTTTATTGGTTGTTTCCTTTTTAAACTTAGAATCTTGTTTCTTTTTTATATTGAATGAAATATGATTTCAAGTACTATTCTCTAGAATTTTTAGAAAAATCAGTATTCATGTCTGTCCCTTGAACATTAAAGAAAGTTTGCTGATATATAAATGCATACACCACACAATCTACCCATTTAAATTATATAGTTCAATGGTTTTTGGCATATAACATCAATTTTTTAAAAAAGATTTTTCTTTTTTATAAAAAAATAGATTTATCTTTATATAATCTTTAAAAGGTTATATAATAAAATGTATATAATTTAATTTGTTAAATTGCATTACAATTTGACATAATAAAAATGTCTTTTAAAACCATTCTTAGGTGTGCAACTCCATGGCATAAAATTACATTGGCAATGTTGTGCATTCACCACCACTCTATTTCCAATATCTTTTCATCAGCCCAACAGCATATTTTCAAAGAGAATTTATGATCTTTGATTTAGAAAGAATATAGCACAACCGAAGAAAATTATAATGCCCAAGTTGGAAACCTTTTCTATGCACAAGATAACTCTGGTGGGTAAAGAAAAGAGAGTCCCGGATGACAATTCAGCATTCCATGGATGCTTGCAACCACCTGTGACTGCAGGTGCTGTGTGCTCAAATGCAACATCACCACACTGATTCCACAAGAAGATATGATTGTAAGTATGGTGCCCACTCTCCAACATGCTGAGGTCACTTCACAGAAATAAGCCAAAGCATGTGCACCAAAGCATATTGACAACAGACAACCAAGCATTGTAGAAGCTGGCCTGGAGAGAGATGGGTGGGGAGGTATGTCAACTAGAAAGAAGAATAGTAGGATAAAGTCAGTGGTTTTATAACATGCCCCTGTGTCATTGAACATTCCTTTCATCAAAAGTAGGAGCCCCGTCCTTCTTCCTTGTTTGTAGGTTGGTCTTAAAGACTTCTTTCTAAAGAACAAAGTGCAGGGAAATGAGACCATGTGACTTTGAGTCTAGCAAAGACTGTCCTTGGAGCAAAGCATCCATTCCATGAGGGAGCACAGGCTATTTGGAGCGACCACATGTAGACATTGTAGCTCTTGCCTATGTTCTGCCTCACAGCATCCATTAGGAGACATATGAATAAGGAAACCATTATACAAATATAAACCTCGCCGCCTGACTGGAAGCACATGAGAGGTTCTGAACAGTAACCAACTAGCTAAGTCATGCCAGTGACCAGAACTGGGAAAGATGTTGATACTACATGACCATCATTTTCAATGCCATTGCATTTGGGGCGCTTTGTTGTGCAGCAGTGGACAAGCAGACTAGTAAGTGAAGTGACGAGAGGTAGTAAATGAGTCCTATCAGGAGTGGTCAGCAAGGGTTAGGAATATAGCTAATTTCTCCATATATGTTTTCCTTGAAATTGAAAGAAAGAATACCTAAAAAGAATACCTAAATTATTGCCTGTTTTTCTTCACTGAAATTCAAAAGCAAGTGTTCCAATGGAAACTAATTTTAAGAGAGTTATGAAGAGAGTGAAGATATTTTGTAGTTAAAAACCATTGTAAGTTTTTTTTTATTAGTGCATATTTTCTAGCTTTGAAGTAAGATAGTTATTTGGAGTTAAATCCTCTAAGTCTGATGCCAGAACCAGTAGCAAAATAACAGAGATGGGGTTGGAGAAGTTAACTTCCAATGAGAGAGCATGGGCAGACCACAAATAGATGTAGACTGGCCACCTAATGCAATCTTAAGACTGAAAACCTACCAGCAAGGTTTGCCTGGTTCCAACAACACAGTCCCTCACCCAGTGAAAGAACACTGATATAGGAAAGAAAGAGACAAATGGACTTAGTACAGACTAGTAAACAACAAAGAACAGGGTTTGAGAGAATGGAGGGGCACCAGAAGAAAGAGAGAGGGGGAAGTATCCCAAGAACCATTTACCGAGGCTGTGATTTAAAGAATAAAAATAAATTAAAAAAGAGAGATTATACATTGACAGAAGTCGGCTGCTTTATCCACATCCCCAACCCCCCTTGTTTTATGTTGTGAAATAAAATTAAGTACCAGGAGAGAGGCCATCAAAAGAAAGAAAGGAAGGAAGGAAGGAAGGGAGAGAGAAAGAGAGAGAGAAAGAGAAAGAGAGAGGAAACGAGAGAGAGAAAGAGAGAAAGAGAGAAAGGAAGAAAGAAAGAAAGAAAAGAAAAGAAAAGAGAAGAGAAGAGAAGAGAAGAAAAGAAAAGAAAAGAAAAGACGAAAGAAAGAAGTCTTATAGACCAAACACAAACCAACAACTTGCAGCTAGAAGAGTTGGAATGACCAGAGGGGGAAAGTAGGGGAAAGGGGGGGGGGTGCAGTGAGAAATAAGGAGTACAATACAATCATGCAAACACGACCAATGTTGTATGACAACTACAAAATAAAATATTAAAAAAAACAAAAATTAAATTAAATTAATAAAAATATCCCATACATGCATGACTTTTATCATAATGAAATTGGGTCAAAAGAGGCAGAAGCCACTAACAACTACAAAGAAAAATATTCTTGAAAAGCAGCTTTTGCCTTCCAGGTTCCCTCACCAGTGCATAACAGTTGCCACTCAAAAGCAGTTCAACAGCATGGTTTTATTTACAAGGAAATTAACCAAGAAATACAAAAAGGTTTTTGAAGCCACTAGTGGCCAGTTATCTTACCCCAGTCATCATTTTCAGTCCCAAAAGTCCCAAAGAGACATGTTCAAGATGGTGCCCTTTGCTGCTCCAAAACTGAGGCAAGCACTGCAAAGTCCGGTCCTTCTCCTACATCTTCACTTCTTCTCTAGTGTTCGATGCTGCTCCACTTCACCAAGACTTTTCAAATTTCTTCCAGAAATGCTGATGCACAAATCAGCTTTCCAAATCCCTGGCCATCTCCAGGTACCAGCTCACTATGCCACCTCGCTGCCGTGTTACACTCTCCACACTCTCCACAACAGCTACTCTTCTGTTGGCCACCATGGCTCCTTGCCACCTCCAGCTCACTTTTCCAGGGGCTTCCCCTGGTCAGGCCACATAGGCTTTCTCTCAGCCCACCATGCTCATCTCTCTCTCTTTTTTCTTTTTCTTCCACTCCTTCCTTTTATCTGCCTTTTGACACTTCTCATTTCTTCTCGTGGGATCGTTTAGACTTCACCCATCAGGATATTTTGGCGCCAAAAGAATTTTCAACTGCATCAGTATTCTATATCATTAACACAACATAGTCATTTTAATTCAATCACTAAGCAATATTTAGTGAGTTTCTGTTAAATGCCAGGTATTTTGGTAGAAACATGTTATTCTTACATTCAAAGACATAATAATACTTTGTGGGAGAGGAAAAGAAACAAATGAGCAGTTTTGACAGAGTACAAGTCTTCCATATAAGTTAGTATTTTATTATCTTACTAGTTCTTTAGAAAAGTTTAGGGGTATCAGAAAAGTGTTTTCATTGGGAATGATGGCTACACTGATGTTTAAAACTGAGAAGCTAAGAGTTTGCCCAGCGAGCCCTAGAGGAGTTTGGGGAAAGAGACTATAAACTTGGAGAGAAGGTCTAGAGACTTGAAAGCGAGAAATTAAATTCTGTGAATGGCCAGTGTCTCGGTGTGTATGCAAGCAGACATCACAAGGCAGAGAAGCAACAGGACAGAACAGCAGGGCGTTCCTCAATCATGTTAATAATTTTGAACTTTACCTTCAGGAATTTGGAAACCATGGAATGCTTTTAAGAGAGAGACATGATTAGATTTGACTGCAATGTGGAAATCATATTTGAATCAGGCAAGGCTAGAATATGACTGACCAATCAGAACACACTTGCAGCAGTTTAGGCGAGAAAATAACAGAGGCTGGTGCCAGGTAGTGGTGTCAGAAAAATCCCTATGTGAGGAGGAAATGGAACTATTGTTCACTTCCCAGTGCTTGGATCCTCAGCTCTGTGGAAAGGCCTTTTAGACACAGATAAAACACATTGCAATTTAGTCATCTAGATTCAGGAGGGACAGATCCTTGGTGCATAATTTAGAGAGTCAAAAACTATTCAGAAATGATACCGTGTAACATATTGGATGGCGGCCATATGCCTTTTAAAAACAGATAGATGCTTTGATAAGCTATTAATAAATTTCAACAACCAAAATTCCTTTTTAATGAAAAATTTCTGTAATATCAGATACATATGAAAAGATTGGTGTGTGTATACCTATGCGTCAAATGAATATTCATACCCCATGAGTTGCTTTAACATTTTCAGTCTGACCTTAAATGAAGGGGTCAAGACACTACCCTGAAAAAATGATAACCCTTTCCTTATGAGCCTATTTGGTGTTGCAAATTGGGATTTGTTCAGCTCTTTTTGAGAATGATTTCTCAAGTTAGAATAATGCACTAGGAGTTAACAATACCAATACATTTTGAATGAAATCAACACCTATAGACATAGTAATTTATATTAAAGTACTACGTTGTGTAAATATATGCATGTGTATATGATGTACCTGCATTCTGTAATTATATTGAAATACCTGTGCATATTAATAGCTGCATAAATACAGGGAAAGAGTAAACTAAGCCACTAAGAAGAGAATCTTCTGATGTATTCCATATAATTCAGTGAGGAATTAAAGTGATTCATTGCCAATAGAGTGGTTGATATGATAGGACAACTGCTTTCTTCTGCTGCTACCAGAACAAATCAGCATTATGGTAGGGAAAAAAAGAAGTGGTTTTCAGCAATTCATACAAGAAATAACCATAGTAGCTGTAGCTATTGTCATTGAGCCAAAAATGCTTTAATTTAAATCATTTATACTAATTACTGAAATTGCAAGGGAATCATTAGGAATAAGTATTTATAGATATTCAAAAGGGAAATTCAGTGGTGCTATAGATTCCATGTTTGCACTCATTATTTCACTTTATTTTAAAATGCAGTTATGAAGAGTGATCAGTCTAGAGTCTAGAAAAATAGGGCAGGATGACCATGAACAGGTGACCCCTCTCTTAGTGTTGAGATAAATATGCATTATGACTGAAAAGTAGACATTTACTGCATTTTCAACTCATTAACTATGTTTTAATCTTTTAGCTACAAGTAACTATAGTGTTAAGCCCAACCTGGAAAAAAGACAAGCAAGCAAGCAAACAAACAAAGGAAAGAAGTTGTGGGCCACTTCCCACATGCCTGGCATTGTTACACTGTCTCATTCCATCATCACAGTTACACTGTGATCTAGTTTTGAGAGCATCATATTCAAATGAGCATTCTCAGACTCTGAAATTTAGAGCACCTGTGGTCCTCTGGGTGATAAGTTCCGAAAGTGGGTTTCAAAGCAAATCTGTCCAGTTCCATCTCACAGTCTCTTTGGAATATCAAATGCCTCTAGTCAGTCACCTTGCCAATCTCACTGTCTGACAGGATGCCATCTATATAGCAGGGGATACAAAGAAAAAGCAAGAGTGACAGACCAGAATCTGTAGTTTGTAGTTCCAAAATTACAGTTTTAGGCTAGAATGGAATCTGGAGACCTTCCAGCCCAAGGGCCCTACTTTATAGAGAAACTAGATGAAACACATAGAAGAAAATTTATTGACTCAATGTTGTTCCCATTATTAGCAGTGGACTTAGGACTAGAATCACCTGGAACTGTGCCGGAAATATATTTACTTTGATATAAATGATAATGGAAGAATATCTAATGGTCATCAGAATAAATGTAGATTCAAGCTAAATATATCCCTTTTTGTCACCTGATATTTTAGTTTTATTTCTTGAACATTTATTTCTTGAACTTCTGAGTGTCTTTGTCCCTTTTATTCCCTTTTCTTCACTGTTTTTTACTATAACTGAAATGGTAAAAACAAAACAATAATTGTATTGTATGAAAATACAAAGAAAAAATGGTTAAATTGCAATTTAAGATCAATTTATCCTGCTAGACTTAATGCAGTTTTTTCCCCCCTGGTATTTCCCTTTTTATTCTCCAAATCAACTAGACTTTTTTACTCATTTACCCTTGAATCCATCACTCTTTGCTATTGGTTTCTATTCTATCAACCATACCAGAGCTATTATTCTTAGGTTTTGACCCTGAGGACAAAAAAGCTCCATGGTTTGAATCACCGATATTGTTCAGTTTGCGGTAGAAATGTATTTTTCAAATTATAATATCCTTGACCTCTGTCCATGCAGTTTTCATGAGCTAATATATAACATAGCATATTATATGTACATGGACCTACAGCTGAGATTAATCCAGGTTTTCCAGGGTTGTTAACATTTTTAGCTCTGAAGAGAGAGAGGATATCTCTGTCTCAAGCAAATGGGATTAGAACAAGTTTTCCTTAATATTTTCTTTATAATTACTCTATTTGTTCTTCAAACAGAAGTATTTTTTTCAAACATCCCTAGACAGACAAAATAGAGATTATTAGCATCATTTCGTAAAATAACATCTCTGTCTCATAACTAACTGTAATCTCAAATACTTAGAATTTTTATGTTTATTTATCTGTAAGAAAAAGCAAATACTGTAAATGACTTGTTTATTGGTTAATTCAAACTCTACTGAGAACCTAGCATTCAGAAATACTAAGTGATGTGCTCAAATAGTTCTACTGTCTGTTGTCTTTAGTAAGAGACCCAACCACCTCTTAGTTATAGTGATAGCTTTATAGTTTTATATATATATAAAACTATATATATAACTATATATATAACTATATACATATATAATAAATATTTATATATAGTTACAGTATGTTAGTTTAGACTCCTCATTTTCTGGTTATTACAAATATGCAGAGCAAGATCATTTCTTGATCAGCACCAGCACCCCTAACTGCCACAGTGACCTCCAAGACAGCTTCTTTCTAGGGAGTAGGTTACCTGTCCTAGCAGGAAGGAGGCTGGGATACTTGAGGCATCAGTGTCAGTTGGCTGTCTGCTTTCTGAAATCACTGATTTCATCGCTTGCTAGAGGCAATTATGGAACAAGATCATTTCTCAGAATATCCTAGGACTCTCCCTTCTCATATCAGGGCAGGAGCATAATAGCAAAATTGTTACTAGAGTAATTGTAGAATCACATAGAATAATGTCTGGAACATAGTAAGATATTGGGTGGGTGGTCATTATTATTTTTTTAATAATTTATATATATATATATTTATGTTTCACATCCTTGTATTTCTGGGGTTTACCCACCTCCTACCCTCCTTGACCACTCCCACTCATCCTTACACTCCCCCCTCCAGTTGTGTACTTTAATTTGGTTGTTAACTTGTTTTGACTTTTCCTCCTGGCCTTTTGTTTGCTTTTCCTATGTTCCATATATTATTTTAATTATCATTATTTGACTTATCCTGAGAAAACTTAAGATGATTATTTTATTTTATTTTTTAAATTTATTTATATATAAATTTCACAACATTGAAATCTCAAGGATTTGCCCCCCCCCACCTTCCCCTCCCTTCCCCTGTTTAGACAGCTTATATTAGATATACAGATACTTGTGAAATATATGCAGATAATGGCTGGTTTTTTAAAAAATACATATTATGCATGTGCTGGTTAAAATGATTGATTCAGAACCAACAAGGAACCTACTATTTTGAGGGAAAAGCTACCTTCTGTATATCCATGGGAGTCCCATAGATTATAGCTTTGTGGAGATCGCTAGAGTTTACTTAATTATGTTTGAATTTCCTTCAGCTATGAAGTAAACTCTGCCATGTCATGAATTGGGCTAACACTAGAGATGTCATTTTTTTTTTTTTTTTTTTTTTTTTTTTTTTTTTTTTTTTTTTTTTGCTTTGTGTGGATTACTATCAATTGACTGGGTCGAAGTCAGGGAGAATTGAATTAGGGGCTAGTAAATAGGAAAATAAGTTAATTAGCCTACATACAGCAAGGTAATAATTAGCTAAAGAAATAGTTAAATACAAAGGAAAATGAGATAATGAGCAACATAGGAATTACTATTTTTTTTTCTAATTGCAAACTCCTGTGATTATAATATAGGTTTTATTTGGTCCTTTTGTTTTGTTACTACAGAATTTTCAGGTGAAAACAAGATGAAAATACCTGGATGTCTATGCATACAGAAAGAATTAAGAAGCTTTTTCGATCCAATTAGAATGCTACATGCCTTCTCAAATCAAAAATGTTATGAATTAACTCATAAACTCTTTGGGTTTATGATGTGAGTGTAAGACTCCAAGAGTTAATCACACAAAATAAACTTTGTTCCACAGAAAGAATAGACGCTGTGTCATCAGAGTTCTGCTCCACAGGAACGGCCCTCTACCTCCTCACACCTCACCAAAGTCTGGTGTTTTTAATGTTTTTTTTTCAAGTCTATATTTTAGCTAGAAGAATTTATATCAAGAATAAGCCATCAAGTTGTAGGGAGATGAAGAATGAAGGTCACAACCTTTCTATTTTATCTTTCTATTACTCCCAGCCTAAAACTGGCTCCTGGGGTAATGCCTATTTCTGTAAGAAATTCTTTTCACTGATCTCTTCTTTGTGGCCCTTATAATAGGCTGCATTCAAGAGCATGTAAGCATCTAATGTGCATGCATTGAAACTTCTTCAAGGGAGAAGAACTTGGCTCCTAAGCCCTGTGGGCTTCCACTTGACACCAGGAATTCTGAAGTGTTCACACTCAAAATCATTCTCTTCCCCGGTGTCCTGATTAAAAAAGGCAATTCACAACTTATTTTAAGAGGTCTCAGATGCTAGATGCTGGGCCAAATTTCGCTCTTATTTTTACAGATGGTTTAAAGAGTATGACTTTGCATCGTTTTATTGTGTTCGCATGAATTAGCATGTAAACTATTAGATTCATACAGCCTGATGCTAGCAATATGTTAAATGCACATACATCCTTTATGCTGTTCACATGTATATCTGTAAACACACACAAGAATGAATTAAAATGCAAAGAGAATCCCTTACATGTTTCTGTTAGTAAACATTAAAGATAAATATAATGTATGTGTGCATGTATATATATTATTGCAATATCATATATTTCTTAATATATATGATAATGCATATCTGCTTTGTGGAAGCTCAATTTAGTTTGCTTTTTTTTTTTTTTTTTTTTTTTTTTTTTTTTTTTTTTTTTTTGATATTTCTGTCTAGCTCAGCCCAGACGGTGCTTATTACAAACTCTGTCAAGGTCTATATATGCTTTAAGATCTAGATATGTTTATATTTAAAATTCCTCAGCACAAATTCTTCTACTTTTGAATATCATATCACAATTATGCATATGTAAACGGCAATTGCACAGGTGTGCTATTTGATAAATGAGCTATCTGTTAGCTTGCCTTTCATAATTACATTTTCACCTCATTTTGACTTCTGCCATCTCTTTTTGAGTCTTTGATTTCTCAGTTGAATTGTATAAAATCTTCAGTGATTTGAAATTATTTCATCTGATGTCAGAGGAGTTTTTCCACCTCTCTCAGGAGTGATTTTATGAGCAAGCCAAATGTTTGCTCTCTGTTCTGTAACAGCATCCTATGAAACATCAGCAGCAGATTTATCACCATAATAAATTTCTAAGTTAACCAGTTTCATGAGTTTAAAATTAAATAATCTCATGAAGATGAAATGGATTAATAAAGACTATCAAATATCTCAAAAATGTACTATCTGAATTTGAAAATCAATGAAAACTGAATAATATATATCAATAGATAATGTTATGTTAAGTATTTTTAATAGAACATGACCATCATACGATTTTGCATTAGCTTATTCAATTTGCATGATCTTTGTAAATAAGAAAGACTAATACTTTCACTTTCACTTCACCTGTAGGGATTCTGAGTCACAGAAATTGTCATTTTCCTGAGGTTTCCACAAGTAGAAAATAGATAAATCTCAGAGAAGATGTTCAGTAACAGCTACAATGATAATCAAACATTCATTTAAATAAAAATAAGACTATAACAAAGTTTTGTTCTGAATAAACTATATTTTTTTCTGGATGCATTCGATTTAACCCCTCTAGCTTTGGGAGCCCTTTTGTTTGTTTGTCTACTTGTATGTTTGTCCCTGCTGACAGGAGCATGTGTGGGAATGCTAATTTAGAGAACATTAATTTGGTACATATCTGTATGTACTCCCTAGTGAAATGCTTGCACCATAGTCTAGATTGTTTAAATTTTCTTTTCTGTCTTTCCCTCCACCTTTTTCCTTCTCTCATTTATTTATTATTTCAAAAACACTATTAGACACTCATTTTATTGCAAGTATGACCCACACAGTTCAGAATATGAAGTTGAATGGGAGAAGACCGCTGGGCCCAAGAGACATGCATTCGAATTGGAAACGTAAATGGATTAACAATTTTACTATAGTGTGTGCAAGGGGCTGGGTGGATAGTGATATTAATTGGGACAAGAGTGGGTGTGGATGTTGCAGGTAATGTTTTATACATGTCTTTTTATGTTTCTCTTAGGTGAGTATTCTTAAATGAATTGTCTGTGGACTACACATTATCTCATTGCACTTCATATATTTTAATCACAATAATGGCTGATACACAGATGGAGAGCGAATCAGATTCTCTAAGTGAAAAGTTCTTTACGCCAAAGATAGACACTTCTCCAAAGATGAAACACAAATGGCCAATGGGTGCATGAAAAAAATTGCTCAACGTCATTAGCAATCAGGGAAATGCAAATCAAAACTACAATAAGATACCACCTTACACCAGTAAGAATGGTCCACATCAAAAAAAAAAAAATAGGTAAAACAAGTGCTGGCATGGATGTAGAGAGAAGAGAACACTCTTACATTGCTGGTGGGAAAGTAAACTGGTTCAGTAACTGTGGAAATCAGTGTGGACGACCCTCAAACTAATGAAAATGGAACTACCATTTGACCCAACAATTGCTCTTCTGGGAATCTACCCAAAGGTGGCCTCGGTGATTGTACAAAAAGACAAAACAAGCTAACAACCAAACTGAAGTACACAACTGGGGCGTGGGGGGTGCTGGAAAAGGTGGGAACTGTCAGGGAGGGAAGGTGGTGAGTGAACCTTAGGGATTACAAATATTATATATTTTATATATAATACAATTATATAATACAGTATAAATATATATTTACAATTATATATTTATATTGTAATTTATCTATATATGATAAAATATAAATTGCCAATTCATATACAAACAAAAAATGAAAAAAAGAAAATATCTTTACCCCATTTTCTTTCATTCATTTATTTTTACACTAAATGAAACTTGGAAAAATTGGAGACTTTTTTTTCTCTTCATTGCCACTATTATGGCCCCAGAAAACTATTCTCAGTGGGTCACTTTCATGCTAACTTTAAGAATTTTGAATCTTTGAAGAATTAAAGACTAATATCTATTAGGAACTACTTCAAATCAGTTTCCATTTACACTTAATAATTCTAATTAATGATTCTTATTGTGTCTAGAAAAATGTGATAAATAACAATTCTAGGTAGTCATTTTATGTACTACTGTTCCATTGTCTTTCTGAGTAAAAGTTTCAAAGGGCACATAGCAATAAAAAGCTTGAAATGGAGATAAAATATACACTTCAATTAAAAAGAAAAGAATGATTTAGTTTTTTTCCTTTTCAATATATTTGCCTGGTGTTTTGTGCATATTGAGATTGGCACTGCACAGAAATGTGAGTATACACTCAATCAGAAATTAATATTTATAGTCACTATCTAAAGTTGTGTCCTGAAACTATTTGTGAAATTTTTATTATATTTATTAAAGTATCTTTTGTGAAAATATAAAAATTACAATGAATATCATGTGAGATCTTTAAAAATGTTACCAAAATCATGTTTATGTAAGGCAAAACAAATATATCTTATGTTTTCAGTGAGTATCTTCAATAGAGTAAGTCATTAAAAGCATTTATTATTTCTCACTTGAGAAATAATAATTCCCACTTCATTTTCTTATTTATTTATTTCTCTTGGAAATTAAATTTGAAAGACAATGGCTATGAAAAACAATATAGTGCAGTAGTCATGATTATGTATTTCTTAGGTAAGCTATGCAAAAATCACAAACTCCACATAAGAAATTTCAACTGAGATGTATGTTAAATGTTGATATTGAATAGTGTCATTATCAATTCATTCTAGATATAGACCAACAGGATCTCCACAGGGTTTTGCATTTACATTTTTCAAGGTGTGCTACATTTTATTCAAAATACAAGCAAAACTTCAAGTGTTTATTTCAGCATATATCTTGCCCTCTAATTCTTAGATATTAGAATGAAGAATGCAAATAAATTTAACCTTAATATTTATCGGATTCATATATAGACATGAGTTGCTCTGAATTCAAGTCAATATCTGATAAGATAGATTACTTATCAATGTCAGATAATTATTTTAAAACCTTTAATCATAAATATACTTGATATTGACGTCTTATTAATTTAGAATATTTGACCAATAATATATACACATATCTATTGTCATTCTTGCTCTTGACATGACACATACCAAGGGTAAGTGGGGGTAGGAGAGAAAATATTCAATATTGTTTTAGTATTTTTTAATTTTATTGTGGTAACATTGGTCTTAAGTTTTGGATACAATCATGATACAATTTTGTGCTTTTGACATCTGTGTATACTATGTTATGATTATGACCAAAAGTCATTTCCATATTTTATACATCCATTATGAAGGACATTTAGTTCTAAGGACAGTTAAAAGTGGATGCAAAAATACACCCAAAGGGATGACCAAGAGAAGATTTGAATCATGTACTTTCATTTCTAGAAAGAGTATTCTCTACATACTTCTAGACTTGTTTTTACCTTTTGGTCTTCCCATTATTGACCTGCTAAGATAACACTACTTCATCTAAAATGTTGGAAACAGTGTACACATTCCCCATTGCCTGTGCATGTAGAACAAATTATGCCATGGGCCAATGTATGCACTAATAAGGTCACTGAAAATAATGCTTTTTGAATATTGAGCCAGTTTTATACCATATACCAATCTAGTGGCAGGCATGAAGAAATTGTTTTTAAATTTATTTTACATTCTTATTCAAAAGCATTTTCAAATCAAACATCCTTCAGACGTCCTTTAACTGTTTTGCTAGGGCCTAGAAAAATGCAAGCAAAACACTTTCAGGTATACACTGTACAGTATAATTTGCATACAAATGCATTTTCACTGAAAAAGATCAGGGCAGAGTTTTAAATATGTTTCTACGTTGAACTTTTAGGCATGATGTATAGTTGAATATAATATAAAATTAGGAATTCCTTCTAGTCCTACATTCTCCATGTGGAGTAACTTTGCATTTTTCAGGTAGCTGGGTGTCAACTTCATTGAAGTTGCTAGAGCAGGAGTCATATGCTTTAAATAACATTAATGAATTGGTTCATTTACCATCTTTCCATAGTCATGCTTTAATCAATACCTAAGCCCAGATACTAATTTCTGATGGATACTTACCATTGAAGATCTTAATGGTTTAGAGATATTTTTTCAACGTCAAAAAGACATTTGTAATAAGGTGTACGATACAGAATTTTAATACATCATTATAACTTAGTGCATCAGTGAGTTAAAAAAATGATGCGACATGTAATAATAAAATAACATTTCTATAAGGGGCAATAATTAAAACATTTTACAGCAGTCTTTGAAATATCATAGAAGTTGGATAACAGAAAATACAATAGCTAAGGAAGAAAACTTCATTGTGGGTAAGGGAAATAATGATAATTCAAAAAGTTCCTTCAAATTTACATATTTTAGACATTTTTTTAAAAAGTGCATGCAATCCCTTAAAATTAGTATATATTTAAGTAAACAAACTAACAGCTGAACTAAAAAGAAAATAAACAGATATTTATTTAGATTAGATCAAAATAGATTAGAAAGAAACAGGTAAATTTTACTTGGGGAGGAGCCTTGAAAATGTTGTGCATTTACTCACATTGTATATTTATTTATTAATATCATCCAAAATTTATTCGTTTAGGAAATTTTTCTCAAAGAAGGTGTTGTATGACAAACACTGTTCTAGGCATGGTTTCTGTGTGTATGTGTTTGTGGTGTTGTGTATGTGATTAACACTTAAAATGAGATCTACGTTTGTAACAAATTTTTAACCACCCATTACAGTATCATTCAAAATAGACACTATACAGTAGAACAGATCTCTAGAGCTAAATGATTTTGCAAAACGCTAACAATTGAATAGCATTCAATATTTTTCTGCGGTTATAAGTATAGAACCACTGTTCTACTCTCTGTTTTTACAACTTTCACTATTTTATGTATCATATTAAATGTAAATATGTATTATTTTACTTTTGAGACTGGCTTATTTCACTTGCACAATAACAAGGTTCATTTCATATTTCAAATGTCAGGATTTACTTATATTTTAAGGTTGAATAATATTCCATAGATATATATACAACATTCACTTTATTTTCTGTCATTACATACTTAGGTTACTTCTATAACTGGATTATTGTGTATAGTGCTTTAATAAATATTAGAGTAAAGCTATATCTTCAACATTCTGATTTAAATTTCTTTGGGTAGGTGGCCTGAAATGGAATATCTATCTCAAAAGGTTATTCTACCTTTATTTTTTTTGAAGAGACTCTATATAACTGCACCCTTTATATTTCTATCAGTAATGTACCAGTCTCTTTTTTCTACATATTTATAACACTTTTTTTTGAAAAGTGATCCTAACTGATGTAAAATTATCTTCCATTGTTTTTGCTTCTCATTTCCTATTGACTAGTGATGTGGAATATCTTTTCATTTACCTGCTGGTAAATGAAGAAGCATTTATTAAATAAAAAAAAATTTTTAAATTTAGTTGTAGACTTTCCTTGTATGTTTTGAATGGTAACTTTTATCAGACATGTTGTTCACAATTATTTTCTCCCAACCCAAATGTTTTATTTCAGTGATGTGCAGCAGATTTTTAGTTGCTGTAGTCTACTTTTGCTTCATTGCTTGTGCTTTTCACATCATATTCAATAAATCATTGTCAAAATCAAAGTCAAGAAGGTTTCTCCTTAAAATTTCTTCTGTTTATATAGCTTTGTGACCTATATTCAAGGTTATAATTCATTTTGAATTTGCCTTTGTGTATAGTAAAGGATGAAACTTAAATATCATTATTTTTGCATATAGATAACCAGTTAATTTCCTAACAATTTTTGACTCCACCACTCCATTTGCATATTCTTAACACTTGACACTCTTGCTAAATATAAATTGACCATATATATGTGGATCCAATTCTATCTATTTATCTCATTCCACTGCTAATCTCAACAGCAAAAGTGACCTGAGCAAGTGAGAATTTTCTTTGGGAAGCAAGGATGATTGGGCATGCATGTATCAACTAATGTGATATAGCATTAATTCACAGAAGAGAAGATAAAACCACATAATTATCTGACTAGAACTGTAAAAGACATCTGCAAAATTTAACATCCATTGTGGAACCTGTTGGGTAAGCTGGAAGATCTACCAAAAGAATTGACAAGAATTGTGTCATAGAAAAATGGATAAAACACTGAGATGCAAAATATTGAAAAGAATTCTAAAATTCACATCAAATGCACAAAAAGGGTTCAAGAAATATAAAGAAAAACAGGTATATTACTACAAATATTACAGAAATTTAAAAGAATGTAATGAATGTAATGAATAAGCTCAGAGCAACAAATTCAAAAGCTTCATTAAAATATCTTTGTAAAAAACTACAAATGATTGAATGAAGAAAGAAGATTAAAAAAAAAAGTCCTGCTCTTGTAAAAAAAAAAAAAAAAGGACAAATTTTTAAGGCTCTCCAGAGATTAATATAGACATAGATAGTTTTAAAGAAAAAATAAACTGAAAATTCAAGGAACTTTTAATTTAGCAACATAAACAGCCCAAATTCACTCACAAATAGATGTTATAATTCTAAGAAAGAAAGCAAAAATAGCTTTAGTGATGATATCATGTAAAAGAGATGTTATATAGATTAAACATTACAAAATTTATTAGTATAATTTCAACATTTACAGATTAAGGAAAATAGTCAAACATCTCAGTAGATGCAAGAGAAAAAATCATAGAATTGCTCATAGACTATGTAAGAGAAGAAAATGCCCATAATCTGATGAATTCATGCAAACCTACTACAGATACCATACATCTGTGAAGTATTAGAAACATATTCTTTAAAATCAGAATTGGAGAGGACTATGCTAAGCAAAATAAGTCAGACAGAGAAAGACAAATACCAGATAATTTTACTTATGTATGGAATATAAACAAACAAAACAAAGGAACAGACAAAACCAAACCAAAGCAAACTCTAGCAATATGACTGTGAAAGAGGGGAACATGGAGATGGGGAGGTAAGGTAGAGGGAGCCCAATACCGTATAGTGGAGGATTATGGGAATTTTGATGGTGAGTTTGGTATGATAACATACCTCTGCAGAGGGAAGAACCTATACCCTTAAATCATACAGAGTGCTGTAAACAATGGTATCTCAATTAAAAAAAATACAATTTCAAAGAAAAATGAAGATAAAAATCAGTAACAAGACTTAGATGTCCTCTCTCAACATTTCCATTTTTCAGGTTTCTTAGCTAGCACTAGAAGATAATTGTGAATAAAAGAAATATGCATAATAAAAACAAAACAAAACAAAATTCCTGCTATTGGCAGCTTATATGACAACTTAGAATAGAAAGCAACAAAGAATGGTCAGTAGGCCAAATCATTTTTCCACCTGCTTTGGAAAGGAAGTTTTATTGGAACACAGCTGTGTTGTGCCTGCCTACTCATTTATGTGTTGTCCATGGCTGTGTTCGCTCAACATTGGCACAGTTGATTGATTTCTCTCATTGAGAGACTATATGTTTCTTTACAAAAAAAAAATGCCAATCATGATTTGATAGACTAAACTCATAGATTTAAAAAATCATTTAAACAACTTTGTCAGATGTCAATAAAATTTAATTGCATCACTTTATCATCACAATGAGAAACTATTTATGTACAGATATTTCTATACCCATAATCACAAAATATTTTAGAAATGGAAATAAATCAAACATCATTGCAGAAAATATTGCATTTTGAAAAATTTTTAAGATTTAAGAATTTAAAGAAGATTAAATAGATGATAAGAGAAAGATACCAAGCTTATAGGTAGGAACTCTGCTCTGGAAAGACCCAGGTCTATATTTGACAAATTCAGTTTTCATAATCAAAACTGTAATACTTTCTTAGGAAAGTTAAATATGCATTTTAAAAATATACACAAAAAGGGTTAAGAATATTCAATATTCATCTTTTAAAGGAGATATCTGTCTTATCAAATAACATTTGACAGGTCATTAAAAAGAAATCAAGAACAAGATATAAATTAAGATACTAGTGAGATAAAGATAAGAATAACAGCCAATACAGCAGAAAAGGAAATTCATATAGACTATAAATATGGAAACTAGGCTATATTAAATGTAGCATTAAAGTTTAGAGAAGACATATAATTTAGGAAATGGTATAAAGGCATAAACATACAGAAACAATCCCAGATATATTGAAAATTAATTGTCCAAGACAATATCTAAAATAATCTCAGGAAAAAATTGAACAAATCTTTATAAAAAATTAAGATAGGAAAAATTATACTGTGCAAAATGCATAAAACATGATGGGAAAAGTCATATCTGAATGTATTTAAATTAACATCTGTTTATCAATGTGAACCTTTAAAACAATGAAAGTTCAAAGCATGATCAAAAATGTTACATCCCATATTGATAAATATGGAAAGCAACCCAAAATAATGAAAAAAATCTAAATTCTAAAAATTCAAATAGAATAACCCCCCAAAAGAAAATAAATATATGAAAAGTGTATTGAACATATTATCATTTAATGAAAAGTGTAATGAACATATTATCAAATAAAATAGCAATGCTTTTTTATTGTAACCATTGGATAATTTACAGATATCAGATTAGCAAAAATTTTAAAGTTTGGAAATTATAGCTCACAAGCTTTTATTTCTTGTAACTTTGAGTATAAATTAGCACAAACATTATAATACAATCATTTCCTTCTGAATATACACATGTCCTAGTGACACTTTCAAGTGGGCTGGGAAACAGGCACAATGATGTTTAAAGTAGCAGTGCATCTAACAACAAGTTCCTGGAGAAAAGATAAATGAATGATTCACCCATCCAAATAAATCCCCAAAGCAGAATGCTAAGTCAATAATGTAAGACATACAAAAGCATATACAGTATGTTTCATGGATAAAATATCTAAAAACCTCTAAGAGCAAACCTAATCTTATGTAGGAATGCATATATGTATATAATTATTCTGAGGGAGATAATATGCTTTACCATATACAGTGAAACTATGAGGATAGATATCAATGCTTTCCCATGTATGGTAAAACTATGAGAAACGATAAAGAAAAGACCAGTCTGAAATACAGCACAGTGAACATATCCAAAGGCAAAGGAGAGAAGGGGTTGATATTGTTGATGATGTTCTCAATCTCACATTCTTACCAGGAATGACAAGAAATTGCTTGTTAAACTGTGTTACACATTACATTCAATACATATAGACTAGCCATACTCTTTGACATGAATGTTACAGCTTTATAAAGTATAGTAATAGAGTAGATTCAAAACAAGCAAGTGGTAAATAAAGAACATGTTCATATAAAAGGCTAAAGGTTTGATCCTCAAATGAATAAAGATTAATTCCTAATACCACCTGGAGATTCATTTTCTACTCTAGTACTACCTCTTCACCACCTCCATCCCCCACTTATGTGATCACTAATAATTTTTTGATAGTTGAAAACTTTGAGGTGACATTAAACCTCTAGCTTTTACATAGGGTTGGGTAAAACAGAAGAAAAAGAAATACCACAACATACTATTTGTAATTCTTTGTTTTTCAGAGTCACATTGGAAAATGTGCTGTATCCATTAACCTTTCTGCAAAGAGCAGAAGGTAAGCTAGTTAACATTTGACAGCTTTGCAGTCTATCGACTTGTAATGAAAAATACACTGCTACCTCTATTTTCTGTATACCTGTCAGTTGCAGCGTTTGTTACAAGAAGAACCATTATTATCACTGTTTTACTTTCTCAGTCCATGCATGCTGTCAGTAAGTAGAAATTGAGGAAGGTCTTGACCTATTACCATATGCATTTTAATACTCTTACTTAAGTAATTTCATATTGGCCACTTGCTTGTTAATGGTATACTATCTGAATAATAAATAAAGTTACAGATCTTGTAAATAGTGTCTGATTGTGTTCCTGTATAATAGTCCAGAGTTGACTAACTTGCCTTTAAATGACAAGCAAAAAAGATTAATGGGAGTAACACATTTCTCTGTGGCCTTGGAAGTTATCTAGCATGTTGCCATAATCATAAAATGATTAAAAATGATGAAAGCATCATGGAACATCTTTTCAATAACAGCAAAGATGCGAGTGTGGGAGCGATAATATAGAGGCATTCCCAAGAAGGAACTCTGGGAAGGAAGAAGGTGAGAATAGTTTCAATTCAGAGTACAATCAATCACTATGTGAATGTCCTTTTTGGCATTTAATTATTAGCCTGGAATTTAACTGAATACTTGGATATTACATAACCCTTCACCATTTGCTGACAGATAATTCAAAAGTTCCAGAGCTCATCGGTCCTACAAGATGTGGAGTATATAACATCTTCTAATGTCTTTTCAGTTGCTATTATATATTAGTATCATTTTAGCATTTGTATCAGCTGGGATGACTTCAACTTCAGATGACAACCTATATGAGTTAATTGTTTATATTGAGTATACATCGATTTAAATATGAATATATATGACATGTTATCACTATAACACACACATATATATGCACACATATATCTCATAGATTAATTAATTCTGTAACTCAACAATAACCATGAGGTCTCAGAATTTCCCTATGTTTCATCCTGCCATCCACAGACTCTTTACCTCCATTTAGAGACTTGCAAACAAAATCTATGCATAAACTTTGTACAGAAATCATGCCTAGGAACCCCTCCGCATCTAATGGTCTCAGATAAAATTTTTCCACATATCATGGTCTCAGATAAAAATTTTCCACCAATTTAAAGGTAAAAGGAATAGACTACTTCTTATTTCGTATTTCCACATTTGTTGAGATAAAAATAACCAATATTGCGTAAGTTTACGTTATATGTATATATTATGAAATAATTATCAGAATAATTTAATTAACATATTCATGGACTCATAGTAATTTGTGTGTGTGGTGAGAACATTTAGGATCTATTCTTTTAGCAACTTTCACATACACAAAATTGTATTGTTAAGTATTGTCACCATGCTGTACATGATGTTTCCATCTTATAACATTTGTATCCTTTGAACATATTTATTCATCCATCTCCCTCTTCCTCTTTGGCAATCACTATTTTTTCTCTATAAGCTTTTTTTTTTTAGCTTCCATATACAAGTGAAACCATGCAGTACCTTTCTCTCACTTGTTTCACATATGGTCCTCAAGCTCCATGCACGTTGTTGCAAATAACAGAGTTTTCATTTTTTGTGGTTGTTGATTGAATAATATTCCTCTGTGTGTGTTTATGTGTGTATATGTTCCATGTCTTTGCTATTGTAGCTATAATGCTGAGATAAAAATGAGTGTGAAGACATGGTATCTCTTCCAAAGAATGATTTCATTTCCTTCAGATATATATCTGGAAATGGGATTTTCTGGATCATATGGTAGTTCTATTTTATTTTATTTTGTTTTATTTATTTTTTGAGAAACAGTCATACTGTTTTCCATGGTGACTGAATCAATTTACATAACTGCATCAATTACAATTTAAATGTAATTGGAAATTACATTCATACTTACAATTACATATAATGGTTCTTTTTTCATGATATCCTCTCTGAACACTTACCTCTTGTCTTTTTGATGATAACCATTCTAACAGACAAGAAGTACTATACCATTTTGTTCTTAATTGTATTTGCCTAATGAATAATTATATCTAGTATCTTTGAATGTATTTGCTGACCATTTGTCTTCTTTGAAAAATCTGTCTATTCAGAATCTTTGCCACTTTTAAAAATACTTCTTTTTTATCAAGTGCTCCCAAGTAGGATAGTATTGCAAAATAATAACTTTCATGAGATACTTTGGGCAATTCTTCAGCAACTCTTTCAGGGACTCACACATAGAGCAATTTTGATACTGTAGAACATTCTCAGTCAATCTCTTGCAAGGCCCTTAACTCCTGCTCCTGGAAAATCCTTGCAACCCTTGATTTCTGCAAGATTCCCTCTTAGGTAAGAGCCTCTCAATATAATGTATTTCATCGTGCACATTACTTGTCCTCTTGAGAAATGGACACATATTTTCTACCATGTGCTCCAAATAATCTATAAAGTAAATTTTCTTAATGAGAGATACTAGAAGAAAAACTATTTTACTGAACAATTTGAGATTTTGGAAATAGCAAAAACCATGATTTTCATCTTATGTATCATTAAGAAAATAACAGATAAGTCAAACATGTAAAAATCATTTGAATTTTATATGGATCTAAGTGAAATCACCATGTTTTTCCATTTTGGTCACAGATATACTTAATTGCCATCTCAACAGTCATCTGCCCAACAAAATGCTGAGTTTACTTAAATACTGAGTGCATGCCAGAGTTGGAAATCAAATGTTCTTCTAAGCACAGTCCTAGATCCGTTGCAGGACATAGAAGGTCCCAACTCTCTATCTTAACTGCCTAAACAAACAAACAAACAAACAAACAAACAAACAAACAAATAAATAAATGATAAACAAACAAAAAACAAATAAATAAAATGTGTAGGTAAAGAGATTGAACAAGTAAACTGCTTTGGAATCACACAGCTACAGTTATATAAGGATTGGTTACATTTTTGCCTTGGGTAATGAAATAGCAGCCATGTGGACATAAGTGTTTTGTCAAAAAACTATGGAGTTGATGGCAGAAAAATATAGTATGAAACAAGTGGCAAATATAATTATCCAAAATCAAAATTAAATGTAGGCATTTACTATTTTCCAGAATTTATTATTTACAGTGTTCCTGTGGTTAATAGACCCTTTCATAATGGAATTATACTTTTGAATGCTTATGTCAAATAAACAAAAAGTCTAGGGAAGCCTAGCCACTAAGATAGATTGTTGAGAGCAGTGTGGTGGGAGAATTGTCAAGGGAGGAAAGCAGTGGTAGTGATGATGGGAAAAGACCCTGAAGAGAGGAAACTTGCATCGGGCACTATTCCCACATGTTTCACATTGGGGCTCAGTGTGCTAGCCAGGCTGCTCACCACATTACAGTGGGGAGTGTGAATCTGAATACCACTGAAAGGAGATTTTTCTGTGTCTCACAATTACTAAAACATATGCATTGCAAAATGCCCCATATTCAAAAGCAATATCTAAATGTGTTCTTAATTTTCAGGTCCACAGTTTGCCAACCTGATACATGTTGCGCTATAAGACAAAAAAAGTAAATATTAAAATAACGAAAAAGATTATAATGTAGATATTTAAGAGCCATATCAGTGAATGGATCTTTTCCCCCATTTTGTTGCTTATTCCACTAGAAATGAAAAAAATATGACAGAACAGATATTGAACACTATCACATACATGTGCAAAACACAGCTAAACAGACAGAATTGTAGTTAGAAATTTAAATAAATGTTAATTGGAAGAGAAGAAGATATTTTTAGCAAGATCATTATTTAAAAAGTGCTATGATATTGGCCATTTCAAATTTGTCTCTGCTAATTTTAAGTTCTATTACATTAATAGTAATAATAGAAATTTTTTTTCATAAAATTAAACTAGTAAAATTGAAAGCCTTTTTACCTGCGAGCATTTGGCTTCTACACAATAGATTAAGGAGATGCCTTCCATGATGAAAGAGATCATGTAATTAAGAATGTATTTGTTCTCTATTAGCTCTGTTTATGGTTTCATTTCAAAGTTATCACATAGAGAGAATGTCAGATAAAGGGTAGGGATGGAAGAGTTCTTTCTAGGTTTCATTTTATCAGAGAGGTCTATCATGAAATCATTTCAGCTGAAAAGAGAACCTCTTCTTACAAGGAACCCCCCTCCATCATTATCATGGACCTCACACTTTGATTTTGGTTATACTGTAAATCTGGTAGGAAAATACAGACAGTGATTTTGATCAAGTTTCGGATATTTCATAGAGGTAACTGCACTATGAATTGCACAACATACATCCTTGGGAGGAAAGGTTTTTTTTCTCTTTAAAAAGCATTGGTGTTTAGTTCTTTTTGATGTGATTATAAATGGGATTAATTTGTTGATTTACTCCTCTTCCAGTTGTTTGCATTCAGAAAACATATTTTTGCATATTGATTTTGTAGCTTGCCACTTCACTGATTTATTGTTTCTAGGAGATATCCAGTGGAGTTTTAGGATTTTCTGTGTATAATATCATATGTTCTGTACATAGCAATCATTTATTTCTTCTTTTGCAGTTTGGATTCCTTTTATATTTTCTTCCTGTCTAATCATTCTATCAAATACTTTCTATAATATGCCAAATGACTGTGGTTAAAAACAGACATCTTTATTTTTTACCTGATCATAAAAGAAAACCTTTCATTTTTTTTTTCACCTTTGAATGTGATGTGATCTGTGAGTTAGCCATATGTGGGCTTTAGTATGTTCAAGTATGACGTATCTATCCCCATATTTTGCAGTTTAAAGGAAGTGAAAGAACGGTACAATGAAAATTATGAGACATTATTAAAATCTAAAAGTATAAGGCCATATCACTTCATCTGTGAGGATGACTCATATCAAAAAGACCAAGGAAAAAAATTGGTGAGGGTATGAAACAGCAGCCATTTCACTGTTGGTATGAATGCAGATCGGTCCAGCTCCTATTGAAATAAAAGAGGTTTCTCAAAATATTGAAAGTTGGTCTACTATATGATACAATTCCCCTGCTAGTTGTCTAATGGAATAAGCAAAGACATTAATTCAAAGTATATACGCAGTCAGGCATAAATTTAGTATTTGCAGACTGTGGGATATATAGTGTTAGAAATTTTGGAACAACATAAGTGTCTCAACAGCATACAAGTGAAAAAAACAGCAACATACACGTGAATAAAAATGATGTAGTGTATGCACCCAATGGAATACTACTCAGCTATAAACAATATGAAATTTTGTCATTTGCAACAACATGAATGGAACTGGAAGAGGTTATGCTAAGTGAGACTAGTTAGAAGGAAAAAAAAAGATAATACTGGATAATTTCACTGATATAAAGTAACAAAACAAAGCAACAGTAAAAGTAAATAAAAATACCTCCCCCCCCCCGAAATATGACTATAGAGATTTGAGTCTACCAGATAGTGAAGGGGAGAGGTGTTTCCTTCAGGGGGAGAGGGATCAAATGCTGGTGGGATATGGGAGCTTTGGTGGTGTGTGTGGTATAACAACATATGTTTGAAGAGATGTATACTCATATCCTCAAATCATATACTGTATTATAATCAATAATGCTGCAAAAATAATAATATGATTAACAAAAATAAGCACTATTAGTGAAAGTAGTATATCCTAACCATGTTGGAGGATCTATAGAACATACAGAAATAGGCCAGGCATGATGGCTCATGCCTGTAAGCTTCAGCCTATGAAGTGGCCAGGGCTAGGGATCACGGTTCAAGTCCCGCCTGGGGCATATAGAGACTTAGTTCCAAAAAAAAAAAAAAATAGCTGGGTGTGGTGGTGCGCGCCTGTAATCCCAGATACCTGGGAAGCTGAGGCTGGGGATTGCTTGAGTCTGTGGCACCCCGGGCAATGAGAACCTGCGGTTCCATGGGCAAAAATAGCAAGACCTATTGTCATTAAAAAAATAATAAATAAATAAAATAAAATAAAATAGAACATGCAGAAGTAGTATTTGCTGGTCATAGGGTATGCAGTGCTGATGATAGAATGGGCATTTTCTTTTGAATCCACTGAAGAGTTTTCAACTGTGACAAAATTAGGTGTTTAGATAAGAGAGTAAAATTACTCCTGTAGTAACTAAGAAAAATAGGTGAGGTTGATCTGACTAAGCTAGTGGCAAATAGGAGAAAATAAGACCTGAGCTCATCTATAGTATAAAGATGATTGATTGGCCCTTTAAGTAGTGTTAATGTAGACTTAGACTCTCTATTTGGGATTAGTAAGGGGTTAGGCATCATTTCTTCTGAGTCCTCCTTTGCCTCTTTTATGTATTGCTTTCTCATTTTGTCTCCTCTCAGGGCAGAAAATAGCTTTCATTGATACTTCAGTCTCATAGTTATATCCATAATTGGTCACATTGATCTGAACCATATCGGAGAAAAGTTACATAATTAAGGAAATGGAAAAGGAAATTATGAATTTCATGTTTTAAAGAAACAGGAGGGAAGAAAGAATGGTGGCCAGGTAGGCAACCTGCAAATGAAGAATACGCTCTCATTGATGCCCAGGAAAGAAGTGACACAAACTTGAATTTATGTATTAAAAGTAGAAATAGGTGGCAGTGGAAAGTTTTGATAAAGTGTCAACTGATTGAATTTGACAGGTGTGGAAAAGGGAGAAATGAAGGAGGACTTCAAGTTTTGTGGTTTGGGTAAATGGAAACTTGATAGTGGTATAACCAAGAAAGAGAAAATATAAGAAAGATAAGTTCAGAAAAAGAAGGAAAGAGTACGTTTATGAGTTGTTTGGAATATATTGAGTTTAAGCTGTTGTGAGAATAAATTGACAGGCTTAATAAATAATTAGCTAGGTATCAATTTCTACATATAGTTAACAGAAGCAAGGCATAGCTAAACTGATAGGCAGAGCATAAAGCTAATTTAAACAGATAGTGTGTGAGACTAGTAGGTGTACATTTGTTGAATGAAAGACAAAAGGGCCTCAACAATGCTAATGCTAAGAGGTTAAATATAATTTAAAAAAGTGACACAGGAGATGAGAAAGAAGCCTGGTTAAAGGAAAATCAGGACTATAGTGGAGGATTATTAGTGTTTTAGTGGTGGGTGCGGTATGGTAAACATACATGTAGAGAGGTGTGAACTTAAACCTCTGAGTATAAGTGCTGAAAAACAATGTTATGTCAGTAAAAATTTTACAAAAACAATCCAGGCACTGTGGCATGTGCCTGTAAACTTCAGCCTATGTAGTGGCTGGGGATCGTGGTCCGAGTCCCACTCGGGGCAACATAGCGAGACCTATTTCCAAAAAAATAGCTGGTCATGGTGGTGTATGCCTGTAATCCCAGCTACCTGGGAAGCTGAGGCTGCAGATCACTTGAGTCCATGGTACCCCGGGCAACGTCAGCCTGAGGATCCATGGGCAAAAGTAGCAAGACCTGTCTAGAAAGGAAGAGCGATCATTTAGCTACTACCATTTTTTTTTATATAGGATAAGAGGCCTCTATGTGATGATATTTGATCTGAGACCTCATTTTAATAAATAAGGGGATATTAAAACTTTTGCAAGGAATTCTTCTAAGCAGATAGAATACCTCCTGATATTATTTGGGGTGGCAAGAAAGCTAGAAGGGATGATTCATTACTGAAAAAACACTCTAGACACAGATCAGATCAAGGAGAGACAAGTCATGAGAATTTTCTTGTAGAAAAGGGTAAATTGATGATGCAACTTCAAAGTCTTTGGGTAGACTACAAAGGAGATGTCAGTCAAAGTTAGAGTGTTTGGTATAGTCGGCGACTTAATTTTTGGTGTCAATTACTGATTTGTGGATGAAAAAAACAAAATATGATCATATAAAGATTGATAGATTTGTAATGAAAAGATGATTACATTAGCTTCTAAGACCTTTTGTTTATTACCAGGGAAGCAAGAATCAAATCATTAGTTGAGAGTAAGGTATTTATTTGGAATACAGTGAATTAGGTTATCAGTTGGAAGTGATGACATTGGAGATTCTACAGAAACCTACAACTGGATAATTTTTTTTTTGTTGTTGGAGATGTATACAGATAAGACGCCAAGGTCAGATTAAGCAATATGATTGAATAAAATGATTAAACGACTATAATATAGTTGGCATCAAGATTCAGTTTCTTTGCTTGACAATTAACATTGCTCTTACTTTGTTTCCCCAATATATCTTATGCTTTATTATTCTGTTTTTAACCATTTCCTCTAATAAGCACTAGCAAATATAATTACAATATTTCATGAACGAGAAATTACTTTCATGAGAAATTTCCAGAGAAATATTTGGGGAGATGATTCTCACAGAATATTGTACTCTAGACTTTTTTGTGGATACCGTTTATCTGTATTAACTTTTCTTTCTTTAAAAATACACATTCTAAAACATATGCTCCTATCTTGTTATAGATTTTCAAAGAAGAAAAAGAAACAGAATAGAGACTCCCTGTGATGAAATCATATGATTGTGAAAAATCTAGGTGTCCTTTATTGTAAGAAACTTTTGTTTACTGCACAATACCTTCTTGATTAACTACCTGGGGATTATAGCTTTAGCAATCACTCATGTACATTCTGTAGGCTTATGAAACAGCAACTTGACTATTCATATACTTTACTTTTGAAGATGTGGCATTTAACTCAATATATGAAAAAGTTTAATCTAAAACTTCTGGTGGTAAAAAGGAAAATCGTATTATTCCCAATCTCAGTACAACACAAACTGATTGCCACTTTGTCTTCCAGATACACCTGTATGCACTGCATAAAGACTTGGAAAGATGGATACCAATTTTTTTACATATATAATTCTTAGATCCTAAGACTAGGGTATATTCACCTATTTTCAAGTTATGTTTAACGAATGCAAATTGGGTGGAAAGACATGCACTATTGTCATTTGGTATCGGTTTTGCACAAGTAGAACTATTAACAATGGTGAACATTCAGATCCTCCTTCATGGAAATGAGAATAAGACTCTTATCTTTCTGTTGAATTTAATGTTATTATTTTTTAATGGTGGACATAACCATGAATAACTGCTCCCACACAAGAACAAGTTTCTGATTTCCGGTTTATGTTAGAATAATACTGCCTAAAGACCTGTATAGTTTCAATAATATTTTCAGATGCAAAGCTTCTTTCAGCCAACAGTTTTTTGTTTTTTTCTTTTTTTTTGTTTTTGGTTTTGTGTGTGTGTATGTGTGTGTGTTTTAACCTTGACTTTTTCCATCTTGGAATCATAATTCAGTGGAATTTTGTATTTAAGAATATTTTCTGCTGGCAAATAATAGTTCTTGAACCTTATTTGTTCATACCTGCAATATGGGAAGTCTGAAGTACAAACAGTCCATATTTTAGCACCAAAGAATAAAAAAATATTTCCTTTGTAAATAGGCTTTTTGATGAAGAATTATTTATTTTCCCCATTGGATGACTTTCGGCTTGTTGGAATATTTTGGAACAAAGAGAAGGAAGACTAATTATATCTGAGTTTATGACCATTTTTTTTCCAAAAATAGAAGAAAAAAAAGGCAATTATATGACCATCTCTGGGAGAACCTAAAACACTTCCATCTTTTGCATTTTGAAATTTGAGTCATCAAGGAAAATAAGACTCAGTCAAGTCCTAGATCAAATACCATTTTATAAGAAAGGAGATAGCAAGATAAGCATCAGACTGTGAAAGAATGACCTTGTTCCTTCTATGGGGAAGACAGACACAATGACCAGGTGCCATATGATACACATGCTTCAAGAAAAGATAAAAGAATGGTCCTTGAGTATGAAACTAGAAAGACTTTCTCACAGTAAGTGGTAAGCCTGGTACAGATTGTGTGGTGCTTTCTGTCTTGGGAAATAAATATTCCAGGCCCAAGGCCCCTTCATTATACAGAGGTAGGATGGAGTAAGGGCTTGAAAGAGAGCATGCGTGGTAGATTAACTCTGCAAATGTTGATTATCCACAATGACTTCTTGACCATAAGAAGAGCAGAAACCCTTAACAGCAACTACTTAGTTAAACTGCAGCTGGATCTCTGACTCTGCAAGCATGTGATATAGTACATGTTTATTGTTATGTTTAGTCATGAAATGTTGAGGTGTTGTGCTATTCACAGATAGATGATAACTATAAAAATTGATTGATTAGTATACTGGATGAGAAATATTATGCTAGAACAAAGGGATTCAAAATTCAATGGCTAACTATCAGTTTCCAAGATGTGTGAAAAATTGAATGTCAGTTGTTAAGGTGAAGAGGATTCTCATGTCAGGAAGAGTAAGTGTTTTGTGATTCTATAAATCTGAAAACACTGACCAAGGAAGACATTTTTCTTATAACTGGTTGAATGATTATGTGGTTATGATATTGATGTAGAGTTAGGGACCTATGATCCTGCCTTTATGTGCTAGTGCTGACAAAGTTTATTTCCTTAGAGGAATATCTTAGTTTGCTGGATAAGGAACAGTGGTTTCATCCTTGTTAGAAGGCAGAATGATTTGTTGCACATGTGTGTGTATCTTGTGAGACAACTTAGATTTATTTAAAAATAGGGGAGAAATTGTTCCCATATTACACAACTGATAAGGGGTTAATATCTAAGCTATACAAAACACACACACACACACACACACACACACACACACATATATATATAACGCCAATAACTTAATTTGTAAATGGGTAGCAGACTTAAATAGACAATACTCCAAAGAATATATATGGAAGGTCAGTAGATATATAGAAACCATTCAACATCAATTTTAATAAAGGGGATGCAAACCCAAACCACAGTGAGATATTATTACACACCAGTGAGAAGGACATGGATTAAAAATATCATCCACAACAATTTCTGGAGGGGATATGGAGAGAGACAAAGCCTAATACATTGTTATTGGGAACACAGGCTGGTGGAGTTATTTTTGGAAAGTGATTTGGGCCTTCAATAACTAAACAGGGAAATATATGACACATCATCCTACTCCTGGGCATGGATCTGAAAAATATGAACCTACCCATTCAAAAAATTATGTTTCATAATGTTTATTGGAGCATTATTTAGAATAGCTAGGGCAAGGAAACAATTCACTTGTTCACTGACAGAGGATCGAATTAACAAGTTATGGTGTATACGCTCAATGTAATATTATTCAACCATAAAGAAAGATGAAATGTCACTATTTACAGACAGATTGGAGAGAATTATTTGTAGTAAAGAAAGTCAGAAAAATAAAGACAATGCTGTACATTTTTGTACATATATATGAGTAAATCAGAGAATCATAATAAGAGGTATTGAAAACGTAATTTAATTATAAACTAGTAGAAACTCATAAATGAAGTGACATCTTGGGGGTTAAGAGGGAGTGAGAGGTAAAAAGAGTCAATGGTAAAAGGGACTGATAGAGGAAAAATCAATAAAACCAAGAACTAGATCTTTGAGTAAATCAGTTGATATTATTGATACAATTGATATTATCTATTCAGGTTAGAGAAGAAAAAGGAAGGAAAAACACATGACTAAAGAAAAAAGAAAGACTCAACATATAAAAAAGGTAATGAAAGAATGTTATGAATAATTTTTGTAGCTATTCCAAACTAGATGAAATGGACAATATTATCAAAATTTTCTTCAACAATATAAATGAAGGAATTATCAGTAGGCACAACCACATTATTATACTGAGTTGAAAAAAAAAGATAAATAATACGTAATATAGTTTCGCTTACATAGAATTCTAAAAATGTAAGAGTGTTTACATGTTTACATGGAGGTATGCTCAGGCATATAAGCAGGTAAGCATGGGGTGCCAAAAATAGGCAAGAGATATGCCTTAGATAAAGGAACACCTTTGTCTATTCTTGCCCATCTCTTGCACACTAGAGATGGTTACTGGCAAGTCTCTTATCTGTGATGACAGCTCTCCAACCTTCTATGGTTGCTCCCTTGAAGATACATGTCTTTGAAAAGTAAAGGTGTATATCCCCACAGGTGATTTTCTGCTAGATAATGAATCCCCCCTATCTCCTACCCTATGTACTTACATATCACAGGATCTTGGTTTTACCTTCCCTATTACCACACTGTAACCTTCCTTTACCAGGACATTTAAGAGATGTTTGAACCTCTAATAAATGATTTAACACATGTTCACTAAGTTCCAGTCTATAGCTATGTCTTAGACTATCTCAACCTTTTCTGTCCTTTCTTTGTTTTCCCCACCTTTGGCATCCAACAGGCAAGTCTGAGAGCTTTTATGTGGAAACTTCTGGGTGATGGATATGCTCATTATTTTGATTTTGAATCAAGCCTCACATGTATATACAATTGCTACTGTTACTTTCAAGTACAATGCTAACATCTTTTACCACATCCTATAGAACGTCATAGTGCTTTTATCCACCTGTAATGACAAAATTTCTCTAAATGGCAAATGATATTTTATCTCAAATAAACATTTTAAACCATATTTTAATTTTCTCCACTTATAGTATTTTTTCTGGTTTAAAATAACTAAAAAGTTATGAATTGCACATTTGCATTAAATGGACCAACTGAGTATCTTTGAAATGATTTGCAGTTGAAAATAAACCTCTTAAGTCAATAAGTTTATAGTCTGATTTGTCCAGTGAGAAGGATCCTTTATCAATTACTCAGTTATAATTATGTTCAAAATAAAACATGGATATAAAATGAACTTCATTGTAATAACTTAGTATGTGTCAGCAATACAAAATAAAATAGTTTGATACATAGAAATCTATCATAAATATTCAACAATTATAGAATACTGGTTTTTTACTCATATAACATATCAGGAAGTGCCAATAGAAAGACTTGCTAACATGTAAAAAGGATAAAAAGGAATTTGAAATATTTTTCATTATCTATACATATAGTATATATTTTACATATAAATACAGACATATGCATTGTTACTCATCTGTCACTTTTTGTTGCTTTCTAGGCACTAGGAAATACTTATTTGATTATTTTAATTTGGCATGTCACAAAGAAAATGTTGTATAGCTGCTTTCAAAATCATGTTTAACACTTTGACCTGGTACATTATTTGTTTAAGGATAATTCAACTATCAGTGAGATATTTTTAAAAATTAAAATAATGCATGTGATCCAAGGATTAAAGCATTCTAATCTTCCTTTGACTATACATGGAAGAACACTAATTCTCAAAGGGTATTAGAATCTGATCAGTTGTCATTTACATAGCTAACAACATATTTTACTAAAACATTGATTCTACTGAAATTATTTTTAATCAAAGCCCTTTAGTTTCTCATAAACTCCGCTAGGGCTTCTTTGAAAGTAAACTGTCCACGATTCACTATAAAGTGTTTGTTTTAAAAGCCAAGTTCATAATTTATAAACTGTCTCCATGAATTTTACTTTGAACTCATGTGCTTCTGTTATAACTAACTTTCTTCCAAACCAAGTTCAAATAAAGAGAGCAATTCTTTTTTTTTTTAATTCTCTGTTCTCTGTTAGTAGCAATATCACCGAATTTGCTCTTCCACTCTTGGGGTCACCCACATTTGGATGATTTTATTGGCCACTGTTGACCGTATTACTCTGCAGTTGAAAATATTTAAATGATTTGTCTAATATTTAGTCAGAGTGTGCACAAAATTCTCACTGATGTAACACTTTTTAGAGGTCTTTAAACATCATCCAAAGTTTTAGATCCCTAACTAATGAAAGAAAAGCTCCACTGACAAAATAACTTGTGTTACATCACCCCCATCTGCTCTCAGAGGGCTGCCTCAAGGTGGTCAGTGTCTTTTCTTTCAGAAACGTTGCAAATACCCCTGATACTAATTCACTCTAATATCGTCGTCTTTTGCTAACATGACTCCAAAACCAGTGAATGAATGTTGTGCATCCCAAAAGATAACTGAAATAAGACTCTTTGTCTGCTACCTAATCAAAACTGTCTATGTTCTATCAACTCACTCAACTCATTCCATATTACAAGTTTTTCTAAGTAATATTTTTAAGATAGTGTTAGTCATAAATACTTATTAGTGTTGACTGAGTTTTTAAACAAAGTCCTTAGAGTATACACAAATTATTTTATTTATTCTTAAAGTGAATTTCACTGATGTCTTTAAAGAAATTATGGTTTAGAAATTTCAGTTAAAATGTCCAAGATCACAATTATAAGTAGTAATAGAGTCAACAGGAGTCAGTCTATAAAGTTACAGTCTTTCCCCTCTATTATGCTTTATATATATTTTTTCATATGGTAATTAACTTCATTCCAAAATCTATCAGGAAAAATATTGCAATACTACCATTTACAATACAAATACAACCAGAGCACCACCAACAAATACTCTGATGAATGATTTGTTACCACTTGTTCTTCCAGAAAAGCTTATCCAACAGTTACATTTTATTGAAGAATATATGATGACAAAGAATAGCAGTGCTATAACTATGGTGGTTTCTTCTTTTCTCCATTCTTTCATGCTCCTTCTGCTTGTATGAAATTTGGTATGATTGCACATTTCCATTGAAAGGTCATAAATGTTTAAGCATAGTTCTACAGCTTTTATTGCCATTCTTTCATGATTGTAAAATAAGTTCCTTTAGGTTTAAATGGTTATATAAATTCTTCTCCAACACTGACCAGAAATAATGCAAATCTTCCTTAGATGGATAATTGAGCTGGTTCATCATATTCTTAAATTCATTCCCTTTTTGCTTTTCCCATGACCACATTCATTAATTTTAATATTTGTTGACTGTTTGCTAAATTATTTCAATGCCTAATTGATCTTTCATCTTTAGCTTCCTTTAGTATCTTTTACACATGACAACTGCCAAAAAATTTTAATCATACCACCCCTCTTCCCAAACTTGCACAAGTTATTATTTTCTTCTTACAGGTAAAAGATATCTAACATGTATGTCTTAGGCACTCCCATTCTTATTCTTGCACATATATTTTTAAATTAAAAAAATCATTAAGTGAACAAAATATCTTTTTTTAGAAATAGCAAATATGAAGTTTATGAAGTGGCTAACTGTCCAGCTACATTTTTCAGATAGGTACAACTAATGTGAAGAAATCAATACAAATTTCCCTATTGGGAGAAATTTGAAATTTTTATCAATGTTCTTGTCATGACATATAATACACTACCGTAATTTGCATTGGGACACTCATATATTACAGCTGAACACATTCTGTTCACAAATCCTTGATAATAATTACTTACAAAGGTTGAGCCTCATTATCTTTCCCTTGAGAATTTATTGGGCTTTGTGATTTGGGTCTTTTCTAGTGAGTCCAATCTGGTGAAAGGGACAGTAGCTTAAGATATACAAGGCATTGCTCTCTCTATCAGGGTTCACTCACTGTTAGGAAAGTCAGTGACTCAAGCAGTCCATTGAACAAGATCACAGGGTGCCAGGCAGTAGCCTGTGAGAAGCAGAGACTTGATGAGAGGTTCTAGATGAAAACCGACTTGCTGAGCATTTCCTCTTTTTATCGCCTATGGAAATAAGATAAAATAGGACTATTGCCTTAAGTCATTACTCTTTGGGATGATTCACTATATGTCAATAGATAACTAATACTTCACTGGGGCAGCTTTTATTTTGATATTAATGCATAGGGAGAGAGAAGAAATAATATAAGAAATAATTGATCTTGCATGCTGTCTCTCTTTTTTAACATGGAAAATTTAATAATGATTATGTCAAGAATATAACAACAATTTATGGTGTGTTTGCATTGTAAAATTAGAAAATGTAGCTCAGAATTTTACCATTATTGCTACCATCTTACCAAATAATAATAAAAATAAAATATTTTCAAATAATACTCTTACATGCAATGATTTTTATAATTTTATTAGATAGTATATAGCATCTCTTAAGAACTCAAAAAATCTCTATTTTACAATATTCTGTAATAATCATTTATTTTCTTTATTTTTTCTAAGATAAGCTATATTTCAGATTAATGAAAATTTAATTTATAAATGATAAATTACATATAGGTAATGCAGATGAACTTCTATTGAATAAGTGTTTGATTAAATTACAGTTGGTTGTAAACATGTATTTATGTGAAAATACCAACTTTTTCCTTCTCTATAAAGTTGAGTTTAGACAATGTGGAAAAATTCTAAAATCCGCATAGAACTTTTCAAAGAGTGAGTAGAGCCAGAAAATAGACTCTTTATTCATGTTATTTTATGTGTTCATTTATAGAAATATGGCAGTTGTGTTTCTATATTGCAAATACATATTGTCTAAATAGTAAAAGTGTTACCATAGCTTTTTTTTTAATAAAGAATAAAAATAAGTTGATTTTTTATCATTTCTTAAGCTTATGAAAGGCAAGTGATTTTTTTCAGTTTTATTTTAGACAATTGCATTTATTCATCTTTCTTGTACAGAAATTTACAATCCTATCCAAAAATATTCAAAAAGAAACTAATCAGCCTTATGGAGATAGGCTGCTTCTAATTCTCCATTTTCCACATCTACATTAATTTGGTTTTAATTTGGTGCAGTTCTTCCATTTATCCAGCAACAGAGGTTTGCAATTTAGTTTTTAACTTGTGAGGGAATTCTAAATAAGCTTGCATGGTAACTAGGAAAGCTCAAGTTGTATACAGCAAGAAAATGTTCAACTCTGGTAAAACTGCCATCCCGTGTGCTGTAGGGTGACTATATACATGTTTGTTTTATTGTTTTTAATTTGCATATCTTCCGTCTGTCATTAAATTAGATGCAGCATCTTAATAATTTCTCTTGAAACTCAATGCCCAGATTTTGCTGTGTGAGGAAGTTTCTGAATAAGACATCAAGTTTCTAGCCATCAGAGGATAATTTATTGATACTTGTCAAAAGGAAGTATCAGTCTAACAGAAATCAAGACAAAAGGAATGCCTGATGAATTTTCTTTGAAGTGCCTTTTATAAAAGTCCTTGGTAATACATATTGATGAACTCCAAATTGTCTTGCCTGAAGGGAAAAGAAAGTAGACTGCTTTACACTGTCTTATAAATATTCATCAAAAGAACAAGACTTATGTTTCCAGGCGTGAGGTGAATGATTACGGTTGTATGATTGCCTTGGAATCTGGATAATTAGTAAAACAGCCGTTGACAGTTAGAGAATTTTAAACTTGGTGTCTTGCCGTCATTTCATTTGGAGTCAGAGATAAAGCTTCATATACCAAAGGGAAGCAGTGTTATGGGGTGATGGATTGATACTATCAAGTTGTAGCCATCAGTTGCTTCCATTGTTGGCTTATTTATTGGTTTAGCTGAAAATTAAAACAAAAATAATTGGTTTTGTTTTGTTCCATTTTGTTTTATTTATCACTTGGTGATTCATTTTGTTCTAATGAAACAGTACTGTTCTTACTAAAGATGATTTGCTGGATCTGTGTCTTAATTAAAACCTTGAAAATGTACAGTCATAAAATGACACCATCCAAATGTCCAGAGAGAAAGAGAGTAGTTGTGTGTGTGTGTATGTTATTGTTTTCTTGCTTACCAAGACTCACCTTGGGCTGAGTAATTAACATTGGTTTTTTTTTTTACTACTTTTTTGGGGGGGAGGGGCTTATAATTAAAGATCAAATTTTGATCTATTGAAATGGAATATTTAAGGTTTGTAGAATAATCATGATTCATGTCAACAATTAATAAATATTTATCATTTCCCACTGATTCTCAATTTCTCTTGATCCTAGTTTCATAAATTATTCTCTAATCAGTTAGGAGGAAAATATTCATTCTCTGGAAATTCTATCTTTTACCATATTTAGTACTCAAATGCAATTGAACAAATACAATGACTTTTTGAATTAAATGGTTGTTCTATTTAAGTAACAGAAATTAGTCATCTCTTCTGAGAAAGATCAAGAATGCTTTCTTCATCATGAATAGAAATAGACATGTAAAGTGCCATTATGGTCAGAAGAACAGCCTACATTCTATCTCTACTAGAGAATACCTGACTTTGAGCCCCAAAAGTAAGAAAGCAAAATATTTCTAACAGTGGAAACAGAAAAAGAGAATCAGAAAAAATCAAATAAAGTAAAAATAATGAGAGAGTATAAATAACTATTTAGTTTTTAAAATGTTTAGGTATTTCTCAAAACTGTCTATCCCTTTCTTATAAGGAAGATTTTTATAACTTCAGAGACCATGGTTAAAAAACTTACAAGGATTTTGAATTATCCTACATTGTTGAGTTATTACAAATGCAAAGCGTGACAGAGACGTGAGGAGGGCATTGGTGTTCTTGAAAAGGTAATTAGATAGCTTGGTAAGTAATTTTTTTCAAAAGCAGAGAAATCATATCACACTCACTCTTTTCTTTCTTTCAATCTTGCACTTCGTTTAATGTGCTGTATAATTTTATCTCATTCGGAATCTATGAAAAATAGTTTGGGAAAAACACTCTCATCACGCATATGGTGTCAGTGGTCTGGAACACTTAAATCGATCATACAGAACACCTAGATGAATTCAATATGAAACAGAAACAAACTAAGAACAGCCTGTGAACTGAAGTGTCAGTGTCTCTGAGGAAATCTATTATTTTTCTCTTATTTCTGTGAAACCACCACCGAGAGTCTTACCAACTATCTATGATATCATTTTTAGGCCATTTTTCTACTCTCCAAGAAACACATCTCCATTTATAAGATAAATGGAAGTTAACAGGAAAGAGAACAGGGAAGAAAAAGAGAACTGCTTGTAAAATATTTATAATTTTGCTTTATTTGCCATATTAACCTAAAGCAATGTAATGTCACACACTGTCTCACAATGAACAACTGATAGTGCATAAAAGTATTATAGTTGAAACATATTTCAATGTCTTGATTGTCACAAGAAAGGCTACTATCTACAAATAATAGCTATAATAAACATTGGGAAAATATGGTGGAACACAACACTCACCAAACCAAAATCCTGGTCAGATTTCTACTAGGGCACTGTGTTAGGTCAGAGCATGTCTTAAGTGAGAGAATTTATGGCTGTCACCAGGAGGACATATGATGCAAGGGAAATGACTGGGGTCATTTAACTTTATAAAAATTTCCCTAGTGTTATGCTATGCTAAGTGGTTCACTGAGGTTTTATTATATTCAGTGATGGTAGGGTGGGGGGTTTCAGACATGGACTTCATTCACAAAATGCAAGATACAGATTTTCACTTCCTCCATCCCACTCTCCCCAGTCACTTTTAAGAAATAGAAATAGAAATACAGTAAGTGGTCTTTGTGTATAAGGAAAGACATGAATGATAAAAACAACAATCTGGCATGACTGTAGCAAACAAGTACTTGTATTTCTTTCTGGGAGTGAAAATCAATTTGAAATTTACAGTAAGTATAAAAATTCTTAAGTGGAAAACAAAGCATACTCTTTGACCAAGAGAATCGACTACTAGACATGCATGAAAAGAAAACTAATAGGAAATTGTATCAGAGTACACAGGCAATAATGTTCATACAAAAGTATATAAACAGAAAAAACATTAGAAATAAGTGAAATGATTAATAGTGGGAAACTCATTAAATACACTATTAGACCCATATAAATATATGTACTTAGCCACTAAGGACATATTTTGCAGATACCTATTTATATGAAAAAGTCATATATTCCATGCAAAGAGAATATTTATGTATGCGTATCTCTATTTATCAATGAGCTACTATTATAGATGATGCCATCAGCTGATTGTGTCCCCCCAACATTTGTTTATTGGAGTTCTTTCTCCAGTACCTCAGTATGTGATTGTGTTTGGAATTAGGGACTTTGCAGAAGTAATTAAGGTAAAATGAGCTCAGATAAATGGGTTTTAATTCATTAGAGTTGTATTCTTATAGGGGATTAGAACTTGTCCATATATAGAAGAAATATCCTATGAAGACGGGAAGAAGAGGGCATCGGAAGTCAAAAAAAGAGGCTTTAGAAGCTATGGATGAGATCAACATTCATTCCTGGACTTTTAATCTCTAGAATTGTGAGAAAATTAATTTCTGTTGTTTAAGCCAGCCAGTCTACTGTGCTTTGTTAAGGCAGTCCTAGGAAGTTCATACAATAGGTAAAGGTAAAGTTTAAAAAGTAGTAAGCTCTAGGTATTTTCTTTCATTTGACTATATTTCCCATTTTAATGTAATGATTTCATTCAAATAATTTCAAAACATATAAGATAGGAAACTTGAAAAAGAAAATGAATTTAGATTGTCTTTATTGTGAAACACTAATTATTTGTTAATCACCTTCTAAAATCCCATCAGGAATTAAGAATCATACAATAAATTTAGTCAATTGTTCCAAGACATTCTACCCAGAAGCTAACATTTTAAAGGTTTTTTTTTTTTGCTAGTCCTGTCATTTCCTGCTTCAAATGGAATCAAACATCTCAATTCAAATAGGTACAATCACAGAAACGACATCAGAGCTGACTATCTGAAAGCAAGTGGGACAATACTTGCAAAGATCTCAAGTTCCTAGTCAGTAGAGGCTTGTGTTCTGGAACTTTCTTTCCTTCCCCCACAGAACATGGCATAGTTCTAGACATGAAATAATCCTTCATGAATACTTTCTGCCTGACTTACTTCAAAAGTGGGAGTGATGAATTGCTTCTCAATAATTTACTTTGCTTCAGCACTTTACTAATTGATGTCTGTGTCCTTTGTGGTGTGATAAACCTAGAATCTTCAGGTTGTTGATTTTAAGGAGAAACCCATCAAAACAGAATCAAGAAAATGTCAGTTTTTCCCATAAAAAATGAATAAAACCTAGAGTATATTGAGTCAGAGAATTTGCCCTGGAAATGTCAATATCAGGTATGTGATACTGGAGAACAGGACATGGAAGTGACAGTCAAACTATATTTGGTATGGTCATTTATCAAAAGTTTGGACTGCCTCGTGCATAGTATAGTTTTGATTTATAAGAGAATTCAAAGTAATCTCATCTTCAATCTAACATACTCTCTGAAATCCCTATATGCATACTGATTGAAAAAGTGCTGCTTTAACCATAAAGGAAGGTATATATAACTATATTTCAAATAAAAATATAACTATTTAGAAAATATATCATTTTAGGTTAAGAAAAATATTTCAGTGGAGGGAAAATTTTTCTTACATTTGATGAATTTAATATGTAATATTTTATAATATTATGCATTTCTTCAGTATCTATTAACTTTCTTCTTCAGACATTGTATAATTTTTTGAGCTAATTTTATATAATACAATATAAATTCTATGCTCACATCAAACCCCGTGAAGGTTCATTTCTAGACCAGATAAAGCAACACCTACATGCAGGTGTATATACATATATATGTACAATGATATTTAAATTACTGATTTTCCAAAATGCAATCAACACTTAAAATACGAGTCACCATGAGAAAAAGATAAGGATTTGTGCTTGTTTCTGAGAAAAGGAGTGCTGTGAAACTCATTTAGAAACACAAATCATATCACAGATAAAGTGCAGAGCAATGGAAAGAACATTCTTTTGACATGATCAAAGGGCTCTCTGCCTTTTGTGTTTCACCTTAATATGCTTTATTAGTGATTTTGCCTGCACACTTAAGTCACCTGACCTATGAAACCAGTCCCATCCCCTCCTCTTTACCTCTCACTGACCCACCTCTGTCCTCCATTTGGATTGTGCCTCTCAACCTCCCCCTGTACAGGGTCCACTCTGTGCCTTCAGCTGGACTTAGTCTTAGTTACTCACAAAAACTACATTCTCAGAATTCACAAAAATTATGCCTTTGCTATCAATGCTGTAAAAAATATTAGAAATATATCAAAATGTATTTCAAAGATTGCAATACCTTATTGAGTCCGTCAGTATAACTTAAGAAAACATAAATCATAAAGACACTGTACAATTAGCCTTAGTATAAATGCAATTTTAATAAGTTCAGATGTCTAAATGATAAAACTTATATAAAAGTTCACTAAATTGCATCATTTTTTATGTTTAATAAGCATTTGCTGGCTTCACACTTTCAATACATTTCTATATTAACCTTTAGTCTCTCTAACTGAAGGTAACAAGAAAACATACTAAGTGAAAAACTATTTTATTCAAAATTTGAAAAATTATGATTACAACTAATTAAAACACAAGTTTTTAAAAATAACTTCATGGCATTAAACTAAACTTACTAAAGTATGGACTGCTCTAAGTTTTTGGGGGATGCCTTAGACTTTAAAAGTCTTCATTAAAATAAATTTCTGTAAAAACCTAAACAAATAAAATAATGAAATATCTTTTCCACTGATTGTATTCTACTCTCCTTCAAAAGTCACTGAAAATCATCTTGTAGAGCAGTGTCACTTGCCTTAATTCATACAGAGATTGAATATAAAAGAATTCGAGGGAGCAGGCTTAGGTCATGAAGCTGGTTCATGAAGGAAAAGATTCCCTGACTGCCATTTCATTTCCTTTCTTGCTATCTAAAAGGATTAAGGTGATAAGAATTATGAACTAGATATTTTCATCATGTTGTCTGCATACCTAATGCCTTCCTTGACTGAAGTTGCCCAATCTGTAGTCCTGCTCTGAATAGCAACATCAGGCACTTCCTTAGCATAAAACATGACTCTTGTTTGGATTCCAGCAAGTACCTGTCCCCAGTTTTGTAGGACATCGCTCTTACCCTGCAGTGGGTTCTGCTCTTTCCTTCTGAGTTCTCACTCCTACCATGAAGGGGAGAGCACCTGAGACCAGAAGTACATGCTGGGACACAATGTTAGGTACTCACCAAGAGTGGATGGATGGATGATTGATAAATGCAGGCTTGTAAAGGGAAAAGACTGTTCATTTTCCTGACAAATTTTACATCCACTCCAAGATTTATTGTGCTCACGATCAAATGGTATTTTCTGTTTTTGACTTTTATATTTGAGTACTTTCTTGGTCAAGCTGTTGCACTTTCTTTGAAAATGTTACGAGGCCATGTCTAATTCTTAACAATGCTTTACCTAGTTGGTGACCTTTTCTCATATATTCATAATCTGTACCATCCATTTCTATATTTATAGAATTTCATATGTCAATTTCTTTGTCTCTTTTTATCTATGTTGAGAGAAAAGAAGGACATAGTACTTATCTAGAAAAAGCTGAATTTGTAATAATAACAACTATAGAGCATTTTCTAAAATATGTCTGGGGGCAGTGATGCTGGAATAAATAAATATATACATATATACATATATATATAATACAAAAACAATTACACAACTTGATGTAAAGAATATGTACAAACTATTTGGAAAACATTATTCAGCATAGAACAAAACTGGATACAAGTGGTTGAGGCATCTCAGATCATTTGATTATTTCAATTTCTTCGCAAAATATTTTAACTATGTTGGTTTTCTACGATGCTTTATTTATATGAAAGATTACAAAACTTTCTAACCCTTTTAAATATTAAACTTAATTCTGTCCATTTGAATTCTCTCTCATATTTAATAAACATTATCCTTTTAGCATAGTTTGAAGATTCCAAAAATTGAACAGGAAGTGGGATCTGATCATTCTACTTTTTCTACTTTAGGATCTTGAACAATGGAAAGATTTCTGTCAGGCTCTGGTTGAAAGCAGAAAGAGGTTATTTCCTCTTTTGGATGTAACACTTTAAGAGTTGGGAGCAGAATAGAACAAGAAGGGAGAGGGGTAAAACCGGGGGAAGGAAGGGCACAGAGATTAAGACTATGGTGCATGGGGGCAAGGTGGTGGGAGAACATTAGGGAATGTAGTGATGTAAAATATATGTATGTGTAATCAAATAAAAAGGTGGGGGGCACAGAGAAGAGGAGATAGCGGCAGATGTCTCATTTAATAAGATCTGCATATTACTTTGATATGTGACAAAGCATATATCCCATGCTACTTTTAATGATATTGGTATGCATTGCCATGAGAGTGAAAAAAATATATTCTCAATTGAATGAAAATGAATTTAATAAAGGCTTTTTGTTAAGAAGAAAACAAGTCACCACCCCATGGTTTTCAAAAATTGTACCAAATTGCTCCAGGGTATCATGCCATATTTTAAAATTTCAAGAAAAACATAGGAAAAATTATTGGATTCTGTTGGACATGACACAAATTATTAACTACAAGTACACACTTCCCTCATATTGAGCTGCACTTGTTTCATTGACATCCTATCTTTTTATCTCATAATTGCTGTGACAGAAGCAAATAGAGTATAAAATTCAATGTGTGTTAGGAAGTGAGAGCGGTGGAGTTCAATCGAACTCCAGGAATCCAAGAAATGAACATGCTTAGTTGGCAGGATATCCCATTAGTAACTGTTGTATAAGAATACACTCCAATGCAATAAATGATGCTTTCACTTTATGCATTTTGGTCAAGCCACGCTGATGTAGATTATCAATACTTCTTAAACTGTTTAGACATACTAATTAATAAACATGAGTAACAGATTTTTCCTTTGATCTAGAAGTAACCTAAAAGATTACTGACACACTGACACACTAAAAGAACTTTGAACTGAGAAAGTTTGTGTAATTTATATATATAATATTGATTTATATATGATATATTATACATCATATATTCATATATTATATAAGTATATAAAATATATAATATATTTATTTTTATATATGTATTATATATCTTTATATATTTTTTATAATATATTTCATATATAGTGTATATTATATATTTATATGTAATGCTATAGATATGGGTTGAACTTTTTCTTTTTTTAGACTAGGTCTCGCTATTTTTGCTCATGAAACCACAGGCTCACGTTGCCCAGGGTACCACAAACTCAAGCAATCCCCAGCCTCAGTTCAGGTAGCTGGGATTACAAGCGCGTGCCACCACGCCCAGCTATTTTTTGGCACTAGATCTCGCTATTTTGCCCCTAGCGGAACTCGAATAGTGATCCCTAGCCCTAGCCACTTCATAGACTGAAGCTTACAGGCACGAGCCACCGTGCCTGGCTGGTTTAATTACAGTTTCTGTGAGGAGGTTTATCTGAACTTGTAAACTGTAGAAATAGAAGTAACATATTAAAATTATTTATGTATCAAGAGCTTAGTATTTAGAATTCTTTGCTTCAGCTTTATATGAATAACCCCAGTCACTAATCACTTTTGATAGGTTCTATTTTAATCTCAATTGACATTTATAGTAATTAACGATCCTGAGATATAGTCAGCTGGAATACAGCCTAAATATTAAACTACAGTACAGCTCTGTAGGAAACAAATATGGCAAACAATTAATAACATATAAAGAGCTCTCATCAGATATTTAGAAAAGTACTCAACAATACTGATAGAATAGTGAGTGAAGTCCATGAATAGATATTTCACAAAAGAAATAATGCAGAAAAAGTCAATGCAGAACTAAAAAGAAACATTATTGGCACTAGAAGAGTTCAAATTAAAACCATAAAGATTTCAGCATCATATTGCAAACCCATTACACCCATTACACATTTTCAACTTTATGTTTGTCGCACATCAGTTATCAATAGGTGTTTTCCAAGAGGATGCACATTCTATTCTGCCTTTTTAACTTGTATATATATATATATATATATATATATATATATATATATAATTTTCTCCTCAAACAATTACTGAGTGACTATGGAGACCTAATCATGCTGTTTCTTAGATACAGATACCACCCTGTTCTGTTCTTGATGGTGTTTCATACTTCAGAATCAGCATGAAAAGATGCAGTGACACAGACATTCTCATATACTGTCATCAGTGCTGCAAAATAAACCTTCCTGGAAAATGCTTTGACAATAGGTGACAAATGTCAAACATAGGATCACCCTATAATTCTTTTAGGAATCTTTCTGAAAGAAATAACCAGAATGGCAGTGCAAGATTTGATTTCAGAGATTTTCATCACAATATTAGTATTAGAGTAAAATTTTGAAAGTGTCAATGATCAATAATGATTAAATTGTTAACTGAATTATCACAATCCATGGCACATAACATTAGCCAGTCAATGAAAACTCCATCTTTGAAAAATCTTTAATAGTTCAGAGATTCTACTTTGTGAAATAACAGGGAAAAAGCAAAATATAAGAATCATTATTACTTAATTTTTAAAAAATCATTAAAGCTCTAACATCAAAAAACAGAAATTCATCAGAAACATCAAAATGCACACACACATACACAAATATAATGATTCAAAATACTAGAATTTTCAAAATAGTTTTTATTAGGTATTAAATTTAGGAATATGGGTGATTTGATTCTATTATATTTGATATTATCAATTTTCTCTTAATGCACAAATGTTGCTACTATAATAAGATCATTAAATTAAGTGACCAATAACAATGACAATTTAATCGAGATATAATTGAGAGATGAATGGCAATAAATAAAGAACCCTAGGGTGATCAGTCAGTCATTTAAGTATATGGATTAAGAAGTAGTAAAAGAAAAGGTAGCAAAATAGTAAAATAAGTTATTTAACAGATAATTACTCAAAGTTAAGATATTCGTTCAGCATTCATTTGGTGTTTATTTTTCATAAGCAGTGTATGAAACAGAAATTAGAAAATTTTAGGAATTAATCCAAAATTATTGCATAATCTAATGAGATAGAATGGATTAATCTTTTATTGAAACATAATTAGCTATACATAGATAAGTCTTGGCCAACAGATAGCAAAATAACTATAAGGAAATATATATATATATTTCTTCAAAAATTTTGTAATTTCATGCAGTGGTTCTCAACATTCTTGCAAAGATAAGTATAGTATCCAAATGGACTTGCTGTATTTCCTGAATCATTCAGAATTATTCATCAGCAAGATAAAAACACAACCAAGAAAACAGAATGGCAGACCCTGCCAACTTAAGGCCATGCTCAGGGTAGAAAAATAGCCTGGGCTAGGGTTGTGTGGGGAAAGGATGACATCTAGAACCCTGGGCAGCTTTTGATTTCTGAGTTGTAATGGAACAGTTGGTGAAAGATGCTTTTGGAGGATGCCTTATGCCAGAGGCAGATCATAGGTTCGGTAGAGAAACAGGAGCAACTTTACCAGCAAAGGTGAACCATCTGTCAAAAGAATGAGAGAGTCACAGATAATGAAGGCTCAACACACAGTAATTCAGTCCAGAAAAAAAAAGACACTTGCAAGTATTTGTTATCCTGAAGATACTGTTTCCCACATAAGCTTCTCCATTTCAACCAGAATGAAAGCACTCCTTATTTCTGATTTAAAAATAATACTTAGCCTTTTTCTGTATGAACTTTCACTTTGGTGCTTTGTAAATGTTGTCTCACGAAGTCACTTTGTCACACCCTCATCATCACTTTTCCTCAGACTGTCCCCATTTCAACCACAGTGAAGTGTGACATAAAGCTGAGTGGCGAAGAAAAATATAACAACCTGGTAAAAATTATTCACTTTGGTAAGAAATTAAAAGAACATTACCCACCCTCCTCTCAAAAAGAATAAAATAAAGCTGTTGATGACAGAGAAATTTCAGGGCAAATTGGCTGTAATTCATCTATCAATGAAAATCAGAGAAAAATGTTTACTAAGTTGTATCATCACATTACGTATCTATCAAAAAACAAAACAGATTGGGGTTTCATTTTAGAGAAAAGAAAGCATTAAGCCCATCAGTTAACACAAATTAGCTCTTTTTGGGTAACCACCCCTTTCTTGACCCCAAATTGCCATGTAACCAATGTTTCCTCACCAGTTATAGGGTTACCAGCCTGTTTGTGATGCCCATTGTCATGCAAGCATCAGGCTTACCAATCTGCAAAGGTTGTTTTATTGGTTCTAGCAGTTACACAGACACACCAGGCTGAGCAAGCCAGGCTCAGAGCATGGGCAAGGGCTGGGAGTGGGGTGGGAGGAGAGGCAGGTGAACCTTCCAGTCTCCCAGGAATCTTTATACACTTCCTCTGGTCTCTCCCTCTTGTATTCTCTCGCGCCCTCTCATCCATGCTCTTGTTCATGCTCTCTGCACCCCTATAGCCCCTATCTAGGCCCAGGTGTGATCAATTACACATTTGCACACCCCTGCTGGCACAATCATGGGGTAGACATTTTACCCCAGGTGCTGGCTATACAGGTCAAATGAAGGAAACAGTTTGACCAAATCATTTACCCTACAGCTCTCAAAAGAGGCAAATGCATGATTGAAACATAATTGCAGAAGAATTGAATATAAACAGCGGAATTATATTCATCTTTAGATCTAATCTGGATAAGGTAATTTAAGTTAGAAATTGGTTGTCAAGTTGTGACCCCATTTTTCTGTATGTTCTTTCAGCTTAAAAGACTTTTTTTTACCATTGTCAGAAGTTCATAAAAAAGAATTTCTTTATTGAAAAGAAGATATTTCTATCTTGACCATTTCATTAAACATGACTTTGCAGCTGTTTTTACTTTTTTTTAATCTTTGAAATTGTTACTCTGGATTTTTCATTATTTTTTCTAACTTCACTTCTTGTCTTTATTTCCTCTTATGTTTGGTGTTTCACTGCACACAATCCTTTTTTTTTTTAATTGATGGCCCTATTATATGCATTGATATTATAATGATCCTGATGGTTAAAAAAAAAATGAGTGACTCATACTAATATTGTGGTGGTGGTTTCTCAGTTATTACTAATTGTAGAAAGTCCTAAACTAGCACACATTATTTTGCACTTTGTTGTGTATACACTATACTTTAAAAACCTTGATTAAAACCATAAAATAGTCAGTAGTCACTTGTTTATGAGAACATTGATAAACAGGCACATGAGACAAGGATAGATACAAGTTAAAACACTAGCAAGTGGCTCTAATCAAACACCTGAGGCAACATAAATAAGTTAACCTGAGAATCTTCCAACTGTATGTCCTTGGATCTCCAGAGAATCTCCTCCAGGTTTTGTCAATGGCCATTCCTTAGAGCAGCAAACACTTGCCTTGGAGCTGAATCCACATGGGAAATTCCAGACACAAAGGCCCCTGGACTGGTGGTGGCCTCCTACCTTGTCTTAGTGATTCACAACTTTCCTGTTACTATGAATTGAATCTTATGCTTATATACTTGCAATATAAGTGTGCTCCAATAAATTATATTGTGAATCAATAAATTATATTGTGATAGGCTAGAGTCTTAAGTGAAATTTCTCCCACCCAGGTGAAAGCACATTGAGATTTGAAACTTGTAGTCCAGACCGATAACTACCCATAAAGAGCTCAATAAACTTTCTATTTTTTGGAATTTTCTAAATTCCAAATCTACCTAATGTGAGTTTCCTCTTGGATAGTGCATCTATTTTAAGACAATTCCTCTCAATCAGAATGCATTTATGATCAATTTAATTGCGGGAAGATAAGAATTTTAACATTCTGTATTGCTTTTAGAGTTGTTTTTAGAACTCACTTTAACCTTTTGTTTAAATGGAATCTTCTGCATTTACAACTTCAAATGGCTTGGGAATACATTACAATAAAATAGTGGTTGCTTACATTTTAAACATATTGACTTAAAAAGAAAAAAATATATGAGAGAAAACCAAATGAAAACTACTTTTGAAAATCTTCACTGAAAATTTTGTATAGTTCACAAGATTTTCATATCTTTTTAGAAAAATAAGTTTCCTTTCCATAGAATCTTTTTTTCCACCAAAGTAAGAAGCTTTGGAAATTATAATAAAAATAACTTATTTTCTTAGCTCTCTTACATTATAAATGTGATGAGATTAGCAATTGAAATAGAAATTACCTAGTGAATAGAAATTAGGTATTTTAATATCTAAAGTGTGATTAAGAACTATTTAAATTCTATTTTCTTTTCATGGATATTAGTAGTTATTGAAAACTAGGGTAAAAAAACTAGACTAATGTAGCAAAGATATATCACCCCCATATATTCCTTTTTAGGCAAAAGGTTTATTTCATAAGAGGAACTACTACAGAGCAAAATGAAGGGAAGTCTAGTCGGTAAGTCCTCACTTGAGCACTTAAGAATACAGAACAAGACCCAAAAGTAGAGTTACAAGGGGAGTGAGAAAAGGAAAAGCTAAGAGAGAAAATGTACTGCCCAGCCCATGGCAGGAGGCAACCTGTCGTACCAGCAGATGGCATCCACCAGCATCCACCAGGGTGCAGATGGAAGTCCAAAAACAAGAGTAGACTATTCTTATCCCACATCCAAAAAAATAGATAACAACAAGTGCTGGCATGGATGTGCAGATAAAGGAACACTCTTATACTGTTGATGGGAATGTAAATGGGTCCAGTCACTATGGAGAGCAGTGTGGAGGTCCCTCAAACTAATGAAAAGGGAACTACTATTTGACCCAGCAATCGCTCTTCAGGGAATCTACCCAAAGGAAACCTCAATGTGGGTATAAAAGGACATCTGTGCTTGGATGTTCATTGCAGCACTATCTATAATTGCAAGAACATGGAAACAACCCAAATGTCCCAAGAAAGAGGACTGGATGAAAAAGATGTGGTATTTATACATAATGGAATATTATGCATCAACTAAAAATGACAAATCTGATGATTTTTTTGGTAACATGGATGGACCTAGAAGAAATCATATTGACAGAAACAAGTCAGAAGGAAAGACAGAAACCAAATGGTCTTGCTAATAATGGACAACCAAACGAAAGTACACAATTGTGGGAGGGGACCAGCTGGAGTGGCCAGGGAAGGAAGGTAGTGGGTGACCCCCAGGAATCACAATGATGTGAAATATATATATATGTATATATATGTATATGTATAAATTATTTAAGTAACAATAAAAAACAAAAACAGAACAAAACAAAACAAAAACAAAAAACAAGAGAGACCCATTTGTGCTTAATCTTTATAGTCAACCTGGCAGTTCTACTCTGGTCCTGGTCCTCAGAAGCTTTTGTTCAGAGAGTCAGGGGGTGGCCTCTGGAAAGCTCCCCTTTAACCACTGAGTTGGAGATTAAGCAACTCATTGGTGTAGAGGTTGCACCTCACTGTTCCTCTTTCAGGGTTCTGAGGCTGAGGAGAGGATTTTTTTTTTTTTTTTAAAGAACATGTACCCATTCAAAGGAAAAACTCTGTAAGAGTCTCCCAGGCTGTATTTGGAGTGCTTAATTCTTTTACATGAAGAAGGCTGAACTGAAATTTGCATGAAGGTTTTACCTTCATTGTTCCTTCCTCCCATAATTCATCTTTCCCTACTTCTCCCCACCCAAAATCTGCTTTCAAAATCCTCTTTACAATCCATTCTCTTAGATGAGATTATTTAAATTGGTAGTTGAAGTCCCATAGCTACTGGTATATACTGGGTCTTTCTTAGCTGTAAATGCTATCACTAAACTTTTTAACCTTTTGGTTCTCTTATCAATCTGTTTGATGCTTGTGTAATTATTTGTCAGTCAAGAAGAATCCAGCAGGGCATGTGGTGACTTTCTGTGCATTCTGATAATCTCATTGCTATTACAGAGAAATCCATACGTTCATTTGTTAGACCTTAACATAATCATAAAGATATTTTCTCAAAATTATTTTCTTTGTAGCAAGTTGCACTACCACTTGGTTGTTTTATTTTGAATATTCTTCACAATTCAAATTATGTTCCAAAAATTGATGGATAACTTGGTCAGGGGCTTTGCTACATCATTAGGTCAGTTAATAAACACCTACTTGATGCATAGTATTTGTAAAGTAAAATTACTTTTTAAAAGAACTATAGCAGGAAATAATATTATGCTTACACTGAAAAATTATAAAACTATAAATAGCAAAATGGATTGCAGTTATTTTAGGAAATAAATGTAGGCTTAATAACAGATTTTCAAAGAAGATTTTTAACAAATTTTTGTTTGATGAATGAACTGCATTTATTCATTACTACGGCTAAATGTATTTTGAAATCTTTTTGTTTGTTTATTTGTTTTACTATAACCTTTCTATAAACCTTCTGTTCGCTGTCCCCACCACCTCTTAATGCACTTTGTCCTTTCCAGTGTGAATATGAGATGGGACCATACAGCATATAGAAAGTAGAGGAAGTGATGCGGCAAAGAAAATGACAGGCCCCAAATGGAGTTTGATGCTCATTCCCCAAGATTTAATCCCTATACTAACTGCATATTTATCACCAATGTAGCTTCAACCTCTCCCAGAAAGGTAGTCTTAACTGGTCATTATAGAATTTTCTGATCTGTACCAACGTGATCCACTTTTCCATTCCCCAAAGGAAGATGAGATCACCTGCCATAAAATCTTCATCCATTCCCCATTATTCAGTTACAGAAGCCTGAATAGTCTCCCTCCTAAACTTGCCCTCTTTTTGCCTGGAAAAACACTTTTCATTTTGTACAGTTTTTGGGGGGAGCACCTATCTCTTTTCTAAATGAGATGTTGCCCAATTAATGAGTCATCTAAAAAGGCCAATTTGATCTTATTTAATGCAGCTGGGTGTTTTTGTCATTTAACAAAGGTCATTTTTGCCTTGGTCTTTTGGATCATTTGCTCTGGAAGTAGTTAGCTCCCATCTAAGAAGTTTACTCACTCTGAGGCCTACATGTTGTGTGCAAGTTCAAACTAGTCTCATGGATAGGTCTATGCAGAAAAGGAAGGCAGGCAGTATGGAGAGGAGCAAATAAGGGAGAGAGGGGGACAGTGATTTTGGTACTGTGCAGTTCCCTCTTGCTCAAGTCATCTCAGCTGAAAAGTCCAAAGCCACTGGGATCTCCAGCACAGCTGAGTTGTCAGATAATACTAGCCTTAGGTACACTTTGACTTCAACAACCTGAGAAGCAACAAGTAAAGCCCTCTTACTTGAGCCCTGTCAACCCATAGACCAGAAAAGGAATAATTAATTATGGTTTTAAGCTGCTAAATTTGTGGCATTCTCTCTAACCACAGAGATAGATTAGTTCTCCATTATTAAAGATATAGCACCAATAGCAAATTAGTTTCATCAGCTAAGATTAACAGGGAGCAGAGGAAGGGATATATTGTCCTTATTGACTAAGTTAAAGTTAGAAGGGAAAATGACTGCTCAAGAGGTGATGACTTACTCCCTGGGAGATTTAGTTGTTGTCTAGACATTGTTAAAGAATCATGTCATGGACACAAGGTTGATAAGTTAGACTCCAAACTTTAAAAATGTCTCCATTTTGGTAATTTAGTGTTTGATTTATAAGCAACATTTCTGAAACTTTTAAACAAAGGTATAATGCTCTTACAGTCTCTGATAGCCTCCGTATCAATGACAGGTCATAGATAATCATTCGATATATTTGTTTATGTATGCAAATACATACCTTAATGTAGTCACTCTTCAACACAAACATAATCCTGCACCCTAGAGAAATTTTAATGCAGTTCATAAAACTGGAATCAGAAGATTCAATTTAGTCCAACCTTCTTTTTGGGGTAGTGGGGAGGAGAGCAGGAAGCCAGGATTTCTCTGAAAAAAGTTGAATATTACATGTTGTATTAGAACATAAAATTAAATTCAGCTATCTCAAAGGACAAGTTCAGATTTAATAAAAATAAATGTGACTGCTCATTCATTCAAAGAAACACACTCTCATTTTCCTACAGATGCTTCAGTAAAGAGAACACTAATCTAATTATAGTATTTTAAAAAAATAAATTGTCTTTGTGCTCACTATAAAATAAACAACACAGCTGCAGGGTCTGCCAAGCTTCACTTATTAAAGAAAATACCTTTTGATGATTAACAAAGGCAGATTTGTTTGAAACATGAATATGCTCACTGGAATCTCCTAGATGGAGGGGATTTTCAGAAAGGGAACATTTCAATGAATTGAGAGAAATGTAAATCTAGAGAATTAGAGTTAGATAACTTTTGCTCCCTTTTGATTTACAGTATTGGCAGGGGTGAAGGACAGGAGGTAGAAGAGAATAAAGAATGAAGGGAAGAAGCACAGTATTCATTTCCTAGAAAAAAATCTCTAAGTAATTTTTGACATAAACTTTTAAGAATTTTGGAGTAAAGGGTCTTAGTCACTACAGCAATTTTAGGAAGATATTGCCTATGTCAAGCAATGGAGAATGTTGCTTTTAACTTCGGTGTGGTTTACCTATAGGTTTCTGAGCAGGTGAGTCTCACCTGTGCTATTATGGGATAATTAGGACAATGAGAATGTGAAAGAATTTTGGCATTTGGCAAAAAGTATGCTTGAATAGCATCCAAAATGGGATACTTTCAAGAGTGAAGGGGTAATTATATGTAAATGGTCACTGTCTCTGACAAACCCAGATGCATTCTATATGCAAAAAATACTCTTAGTTATTGGCAATTCCCCCAAGCCTGAGGTTGTAGGACCTATTCTCTCAATTTATAGGTGAGGATTCAGGAAAGGATTAAACTGTGTTCAGAGCCTCACAGGAAACTGGTGGTAGTTTAGAACACAGGTCTCCTGGTGTTTTTCCAAAATCGCTGTAGTCAAAGATTCACATTAATGGTCTGTCTGGAGGCTTACCACTAGAGATACTTTTTTTTTGATTTATGAATACACACTGTAAAAGTTCTAACCAAGCCATAGATGTTATCTTCGGATGGTTTGCATTAACCCCAAATCACCAATTTCTCAACAAAAAGTATTTATTATTGTAGCAACCTATTTCCTTGGAAAACAAGGAATAGTGTCTCAGGGAAATGTGTCACAGACCAGGCAATTTTTTCATGAGAGAACCCACATGATGGGAAATGTCAAAAGCAATTATATTCTCTACAGTATCAGGGGAGGAAGCACATAGATTCCCCAATTACCATTTCTTATCTCATAAAACTTACCGGATATTTTCAAATAACTCTTCTGTGAATGCAAAGACCAAACTTTCTACAGCTTTTTTTTCCCTACGTTGTTCTTATTCTACAAGTCTCCCTGTTGGTTTTGTTGTATTCACCTCCCATTTCTTTAGCAGAGTACAGAGACCATAACAAACCTCTCCTATTAATTCTTGAATTTCACTGTAGCATATATACAAGTATGACTTAAGGAAACTAAGAAACCTAAGTTATACACTATTGATTTGATGACAAGGCTGAGCTTGTAAGACTTCCATAAGTTCTTTTAGAAATGTTCAAATGGAATGTGCATGAAGAGGCATCTATTGAAACACAGGAGGAGGAGAGTCATAACTAGTCCTCATGGTTACCTGTAAAAGGTCACACAAACTGGTTTCATAGGAAGAACAAAAACTACTTATAGCTAGGGCTTGTTCAGGATGTCTGGGTAGTATGCCAATTTGTCTGTATTTGATCAGATTACCACTTTCATCCAATCAACTGTGGCCAGAGCAGAGGATCACTGATCTTGAACCAATGCAGTCCTTGTAAGTAATTATCTTTCATGCTGCTATTTGCATAATAAAACTTATATCTGCCAGGAAATACCTGATTCACTGGTCTCAGATATGAAGGACCTGGTATGAATAGCATTTAAAGACTGATAATTAACAGTAGGCAGATATCTTAGGCTATATGAAAGAGCATGTTCGTTTGCTTCATAGCCACCCTATCAGTCACTTGACTTTGAAATTTGGGTATGTGAAATTTACAACCTACATTTGCCACTGAGGTCCCAAATTATGCCAATTTAGTACCAATAATGTCTTTGCCACTCAGCAGCTATAATCTCTAACTTTGAATAATCTTTTGCAATCACAGCAATAGAAAAGCTATATCCAATTACAAAATGCTGAAAGTAACATTTTGCTTTATAGTGATGAAAAGTGGGTATCATGGTGTTAGAAAATGGATTTTGTCACTGCGAGTTTCATTTGTGGAAGTTTTAAATTTCCGTGTCTTTATATTTGGCGATAGAGACAATGATAGGGACAAGGAGGTCGTAGGGTCTGATCCAATAGAATGGGTGTCTTAATAAAGAGAGGAAGGGACTCCAGTTCTGTGTTTTTTTTTTTTTTTTTGCACACCACAGAGGAAAGACCATGTGAAAATTAACTAAGAAGAAGAACATATGCAAGCCAAGAAGAATGTCATTAGAAACACAATCTGCCAGACCTTGATCCAGGACTGCTAGTCTCCAGAATTGTGAAAAAAATCTGCAGTTTTAATCACAGTTTGTGTTTTTTTGCTGTCATCTCCCAAGCAGATGAATACCCTTGAAATAAAAAGTGAAGAAATAAATAACTCAAGAATATATTTATTAAATATGAACTTAGAAATAATTGGTAAATAAAATAATCTACTAGCCTTTGAGTATTGTGCTCTCAGAAAAATCATTTCTACTCAGTAACAGTCTCAAAATTTACCAGAGAAAGACCTGGTAGTTTAGGAAGGCTTTGATTTGCCTTATGACTATAAAATTGACATAGCTTTCTGTCATATATGCAGTAAGATATTTATCTTTTGTATAGACAATTGAGAATCTTTCATTAGCCACATGCCCTAAATAATACTGGAGTCATCTGAAGATCAAAACTCAGTGAGGCAGCAGAAAGCATTAATGAATGAGAACAATCCACCATATGACCATCTCTCCCACATTCTAAATTCAAGAGATTACCAAGTCTTTAAAAATATAATGCATGAAATTTCTGGATTGACCATATTTTTTATTGCCAGATATATTAATTTTCAATTGTGTTTCAATGGGGCATTCATGATAACCAGTTAAATAAATCTGAGAGCTTAATGGTATGTGTTTGTGCATAACAGTCTTCTTTTTTATATTTAAAGGTAACATCAAACTTATACCACATTATTCAGGAATTCACTTATTTCTTTTCTATACCTTATGGGTGATGTGATGCCTCATAAAATTTCATATTAGCTAGGATCTCCTGCTAGGAAAATAATATGGTAGTTAAGTTAATTTGCATTTATCTGTACTGCAGATAGTTAGCTTTATATTTTTGTGCCACTATATGTTTTCATGCATTTATGAAACATCTTCATGGATAAAGTGCATTAGAGTGGGAAAGTCAGATTATGACCCGGTGTTTTCTCTATGGTTTGTATATAGTTAAGGAACACAGAAGTGGCTTAGATTTATTTTAGTGTGTCTAGACACATGTTCTGACACAGGAACAGACCTACAGATTATGGTACTATAAATAGACAAAGCAGTCTCCTTGTCTCACTTCACCTCCTGAGTCTCCTCCATCACAACTGAAGATGGAGGAGGGATGAGATCACTGCTCAGTGATCAGGAGAGACAATTAAGTTGATTTGCTTCTCTCCATGCTTTGAGATTAGAGAATTTATGAGGGCAAGGACTTGGTCTCTTTTGTTCACCATTATATTTTGACAACTTGTATTTGCCAACACATACAATAATCATTCAAGAAATAGCTACTAATTCATTGATGGGAAGAAAATGAAACCAAATGTTAGTTAAATTATTCTGAGAACTAAAAGAAAGAAAGAAAAAGGAACTAAATAAACCCAAGAGGTGCCTGCCTTTCTTTAACTTAGCTCTCTTAACTGAAAAGATAGCTAAGAAAATGTTCAAAGATAAGCAAACTGACCATGGCAGCTTCTCATATTCTCTTGAAGGCAGAAAAAGAATAGAAATCTTTTTCAATAGCATCTGTATCTCTACAATATTTAAAGAAAAAAAGACAAAGCGGTGGAGTAGTTTTGTGTTTTTTTTTTTTTTTTTTTTTTTTTCCTTGAGAATAGGTCTCTCTATGTTGCCCACGGTAGCCCCAATCCTGTGGACTCAAGCGATCCCCAGTCTCAGCCTCCCAAGTAGCTAGGATTTACAGGTGCACGCCACCACACCCAGCTATTTTTTGAGACTAGGTCTCGCTGTGTTGCCCGGGGTCTCGAGCCCACGGACTCAAGTGATTCCTAGCCTCGGCCTCTCGAGGCTGTAATTAAACACGTGCTCCCAGACCCTCAAAGAGGCAGAGTATTCCAATAACAGGGAGTTTAGCTACCTGTATCAGCTAGGTGTCACACACCTCCAGGGCATGTTAAACTTGGCATGGGGAATGGGTTTTGCCAAGCGAAAGGGGTCTCTGACAGAGAGATCCGGTTTGAGGATGAAGTCTCTGCTGGTGAGGAACCATATGACTGCTTAAAACACGGACTCTCCTGAGAGAGAGAAGAACCTGTTTCTAATTCTTGGGATGAGATGGCTTCCTTGACAGCATTCTCCCAGGAATTACTCACTGTGCCAAAGGAGAAAGAGGACAAGAAACTCTTCAAGTATCTGACATTTAGATACTGTCTTTTTCAAACGATCCAGTAAAAGACTCAAACACTCTAGAATCAGGATAGGAAACCTGTCAGTCTCTTTGTAGACAAGATGAAACTGTCTCACTTTAGACTAGAAGATGATTTTATGAAATGGCAACATTACTGAGGAAAATGAACATGCAAACTAGATGGTATTAAACAAATTTATGGTATTAATGATAATTAAATTATTTCTGATATTGCTAGAGTGTCTAGACAAAAGGGCTCTTGTATATAGATGACTGAACAAAAGAAGATAATTTGGAGTCTTTGAATACTACTACTACTTAGGTTATATATTAGTAGATGAAAACACAATCTAATATGCCTTTATTGACATATGTAAAACATTAAGAAAACAAATTTTCCTTTACAATGGATATTATTTTATTTCTTTGGCATGGTCTGAGTTGTTGATGGTGATGCCAGTGATTACTTGCATTACAGAATGGAGGATATAAACAAACATATTTTTGAATAATAATAAAATTCATGGTTAGACGCAAGTCACAGAGAATGAGAAATGACATATATGAAGCCATTTCCAACTAAATCTGCTTGAAATCAAGATTAAACATCACTAAAGTTATGGTGGAAATCTAATTGAAAATGTGGTTTCACTTATATATTGCTTTTCTCAAATATAGTCATTGTATGCATTGAGTTGTAACATTGTATGCACAGTGTTATGTCAGGAAAAATAAGTAAATGCTCTGACATAAAAATTGTATACCTAGGGGTGTAGATAATAAGAACAAAATATAGAAAATCTAAAAACCTTTGATTGATATTGGATGTATGTGACTGATACATGATAGACTCAATATATATCAGGTTCCGTTTTTTTTTTCTTTGCAAAGTAAGTGGGATGACTATTCTCCTATCTACAGAAAATAAGCTTCTTCCTACCTCAACCTAGACACCTTGAGACAAAGATAAGCAGACATTATCTTCAAACCATGCACAATATTAGACTCATCAGATCTGCAAAGGTATTTCACTGAATATTTTGTATATTTTATCTTGGTAGTGTCCAATGGTTGGACTAAACTATTTGTGCTCTATTAAAACAGCCTGATGACTTAATTTTAGTAGTGCTTACCTTGTTATTTTTTTTCTTTTTTCTGTCCTTATTTCACTTTTACTCAATCAAATTAATGTCTTTGAGCAGAACTAATATTTATTGACTGGTGAGAAAAAAATGTTTTTACACATGCAAATTAGTAAAGATGAAGTTCATATTTAGATAGATATATTTATTGTCATTCTTTTCATCAAGATCAAGTTTATATTATTCTTAAATGACAATTCTATTTACTGACTGCAAGTAATCTCAGCTAAATGTTTCCAAACTGAATTCTGAATCCAAACTTTCTTAATAATTAATTAATGACAATTCTATTACTATAACTACATACTGAAATCTTAATGAGTTCTCTCCATTGATGAAATAAAAAATATACAGTAGTGGTTTGATCTTCTAGAAACTACTATAATAAAGTAGTTTTATCTACATTTTTAGTAAGTCTCCATGTTAAGAACTAGACAGATCAGGAATAATTGATGTTATGTAACAAAAATGGAAATTCAAAGAGAAGAAAGATTAGATTTAGCCGAATGAGGGAGGGGAGTTAATGAACTCAGAGCTAAGTGATGGTGCAAATGGGGAATTCAGGTGCAGACATTCAGGTAACAGGCCAATTTGATCATGAAATAAAAAAATAAATACTGGGAAACAATGCAAATGAGAAAGGAAGAGCCTATGAACAAAAGCAGTAGCAGGGAGAATGTGGAAGTGGGGAGGAATTAAAAGACTCATTGAAGTAGATTCCAAGACTAGTGACAAAATGATTTATTACTAGAGAAATTCAGACTCAGTAATCTCATACCAGAATGTGTGTTCTTAACCATGGTTAGCTGTGAAGGAGTATTATTCATAAAAATAAGAAATCTGAGGGAGCTCCTTGTATTGTATCTGCAAAGAGAAAACTTTCTACTTTCATTCCCATATTCTTCTCAGTTATGTTATCTTATTAAAAGGGGGTCTCAAAAAGCCAAGAGTCAAGGTTGAATAAGCAGTTGTACCATGTGAAGCGATATCTATTTTTTTTCATAATTTACAATATCAAATGCTAAAAAATAGAACTTTCCCAAAGGTTTAATTTGTGACTTTTCTCTTTCATTTTAAAGACAAGGACAATGACAACAAAATACATAGAAAAAAAAGAAATCACATGTTTACTGTCTGAAAATGCAGCGCCCACAAATCTTTGGAAATTATCATAAGTTCATTATTAGTCTTTTTTTTTTCATGCTGTGGTTTTTGATTCATATAAATACTTCACACAATTAATGTTTTACAAAAGTTCCCATCTCTCACTAATTCTACTTCCATCTGATCTTAGTTTCTATTCTCATTAGATTTAGCATCTATCATAATAATCTGGCCTTTGATCATATTGCAATAACCTTCACCTCATTTCATTGCTCCAGCTTGTTTGAATTACACTCTTAATCAGTCCAACCATCTACCAATCTGAGACTATCCTCACCCCCATCCCATAGTTAAATGTGACTAGAGATAAACACTAGTGGACTCTAATGTGACTGGACAACAGACCATAATTTCGAGTTCTATGAACTTACTCACTTCATTCATTTTCCCCAAAATTCAGCACCCTTTCTCTCATTAACATTTACAATTAGTATCCCCTTTATCTCATTTAGGAAATATGAGTACACAGAAGAAAAATTCCACATCCTGCTTCTTTCCACACTGTGCACATGAAATATTTTGCTGTTGATGATCCAAAGACTAACTCCTCTATATAGACCCTCTCCTCTCTCATCTTACTAGAATCTCTCTAGTAAATCTTCCTAACTCTGCTACATCAACATATTTTTCTTTTCAGTTTTTTTTTTTACTAATATATAAACACTGTCAGTATTTTTGACCTTAAAATCTAATGACACATTTGCCAAAATGTTGACATCAAAGCCAGGTATTTGTTGCTGGTGAGCATATGATACAAATTTCCTACATGCTTGCACACATTTAAAAAGGCTTTCTATAATACAAAAACAAAGTGAAAAAAATAAAACCTTTATGAATGCTTTTATAAATCACACCAATTTTATCATTCACTGACAAACACACACACACACACACACACACACACACAAACCAAAAATCTCAATGTCCACTAGTCATTTCATTTTCATTATTTTCTTGCATCCTGTTCTAGAATTTTTCAGCATTCAAAGAAAAGTACTCATGTCCAGGTTACCAACAATCTCCTCTTGCTAAATACAATGGACCATTTCTGGTATATGTGTTACTTGATCTATCAGAAATCTTCAGCACAGTTGAGCACTCCCTCTTCTCTGACATGCTCTTTTCTGCATTATCATGACATTTCAGTCTCCTGCATCCATGACTCCTTCTTGGTCTCCTTTGTTCATTTTCTAAGCAATGGAATGTAATGGAGACGCAGCCTCTGAACAACTCCTCTTCAATACATGCATTTAAATCCCTTGGTGAGTTCATTCAGTGTTGCCATGTTGAAAAATTTCATCAGTAACTAATCCATTAGTAACAGCTAATGATTCCTATTACATATCTCCAGTTAAATCTTCCCTGACTTTTTGTATCCAAGTACCTCCTCTACATCTCCACCAGATTTTTAACGACGATCAGATTCAGCACAGACAACACTTAGTTTCTCATCCCCATCTTTCTGCTTCATGTCATCCATGACCTTCAATAAAGGTCATTTTCATTTTTAGCAATTTAGAAACAAAAACAGTGATATCCTCAAATATTTTTCTTTCACTCCTCAAACCCACTATCTTGGTAAATTCTGTCATTTTAAGTTGTAAAATATATTGATTCAATACTTCCATTTCCATTGCTATGCTTCTGGTTTAAGTTACTTCTACCTGTCACCTAAGTTATTTCAATAACCTCTTAATCCCTCAGTCTATCATCAGCAGAGTAGACAGAATACTTAAAAAAACAAACAAACAACAAAAAAAACAAGTCAGATCAGGCCTCACCTATACTTCAAGCTATCTAATAACTTTCCTCTCTTTAACAAAGTCAAAATCCTTTTTATACTGTGTAGCTTCCCTACTCAAAGTGGGAATGCTCACCTTTAAGCTTGTCAAATTCAGAACCTCAGATACTAATGCAAACTTGAACCAGATTCTATAAGTTTAAAAGATGTCAGGATTAATTCATATTTTAATTGTTCTTGTAAGGCCCTACACATTTTGCCAATATTCTTCTCCTATTATTACTTGGATTTCATCTTCTCTTATTTTCCCCCATGTTTCCAACAAGTGTAATTTCTACATTAGTCCTTAAATATACCAGACATAGGTATATTTCTACCTAAGGGATTTGCTTCACCTTTTCTTCTAGCTGGACAGCTCTTTCTTAGGAGATTTACATATTTTGTAAAATATTAACACTGAAAGATACACCTCAGTTTGTCCCTGGTATGCTCTGTAAAATTTCACTATGTCTCCCTCTCTCTTTTCTTTTACCCCCACTGCTTTAGCCCCCTAACATGAAGTATTATCTGACACTGACACTATATTTTATGCACATATTTATATATATTTATACACATATGTGTACTCACTATTCTTATTTGTTGCTTATATTTCCTCACTAGAATGTAGGTTCTGAATCACTAGGTTGTGTTTTCTAGCAACCAAAGGACTGCCTACAAATTAAATAATGCTTAATGACCATTTGTTTAATGGATGAATGCTATTGCAAGATTTGTTCAGCTATTCCATATAGAACATTTCCTTCAAGTCTCCTTAAAATCTTCACTCCATTCACTTCAGCCTTTTCCTCTATCCATTTTTGCTGTCATGGTCTCACTTTCATGCCTTTTTCTCCTTGGGGAAATCTCTGGTAAACCTGAAACCTCTGATGGATTCAGTCACCTGCTCTCATTAAATGGAACAAAACAAAAGGGAACCACTATATAAAGCAACATAATCCTTCCTGATGCTCATTCAACACATCTAGTAATTCTATCATATTTCTAATAAGACTCTGTTGTCATTGTCCAACTCTCAAATAGCTGTTCATTTCCCTATGCAGGACAGTCTCCCTGATACATTTCTCAACTCAAAATAACAGTCTCTGATGATAGGAACTCATCTGGTATCCAAAGGATCTCAATAATTTATATTCTTCTATTTTCAATTTTCTGGCAAAAGGAATTCTGTGATCAGTCTTGAAGGTATTTTTCTCCTGCTATGCATGGAGGAAAAGCTTATGTAGCAATTTACAGTTTCATAATTTTCTGAATCATGTACAGAAATTATTTTCTCTGCTTAGTCAAAAAGTATTGAAGAATGATATTTGTCATGGAATATATCTGTAAGATCAATATTCCTTTGACAATGATATGTTTTAAAAGAACAGTGAAATTTAGATGTGTGGGTATAAAAATTTGATTATATTACAATCTCATTAAGAAAGTAAGTACTTAATAGTATGTAAAAACATGCGTTAAGGTCAAATTATATAATTCCTCTTCTTAAGCTAAGCATTAACTTTTGCATAAAGCTCTATTTTCTCTTGTTCCCCATTGAAGTTTTTGAAATTTTTGTTTAAATCCTTTTCCTCTTAATTCTAAATGTTTTATTAAGTCATTAATTATAACTATTACCAATATAAATAATGTGGAATGACATTTTTAAGATAATAGGATTTAATCTTCTAAAACAGATTTATCATCTATTAGAAATAAAAAGTATGTAAATGACAAAATAGAATTATTTCATTGATACAATTTATCTGTTCTCTCTGATATAACTAATTAAATTTACAAAATGAAAATCCAATGACTCATTATCTGATTTAAGACAATTTTACTGGAAGTAACATAAACTTTGAACTAACTCAAACAAACAAGAATAATTTATTTGCTAAAATAACTAAGGTAAAAAAAGGTCTGTAATGAGGGATAAGGGGTATTAGATTTTTCATTGTTTATGTTACTTTTGCCATAATTGCTGGGCATAATGTTTCAGGAAGTGTCCACATTCATATTCCTTAATACACATACGAAACTAAGATGAAGTAAGAGTTTCTTCTAGTGGGTCACAAATTCATCAATTCCAAGATTGCTGTTTGTTTTGCCTGAGTCAGATGCTGTCTCCAGTAATATACACTATGAACAGCATATCAGGATGTGTACAAAGATGGCAGCTTCCTTTGAGATTGTCTAGCTAGCACTGAGGCCAGGAAATTGCTAGAAGAATTGATATGGGAGTATGGCTTTTATAAGTTACATTTGATAAATTACTGTGTAGCTACAGAAAACAGCAGGATCTTTTAAACCACAACTTATAGTTAACTTAAAAGTATGTGTAAATACTCATAGTATTTACAACTCAGTGAAAGTGCTTCCACCATTTTAAGGGGACAAATAAGATTGTTTGACTCATGCATACTGTCAAAATTAGAAAAGAAAATGTAGGATGGTTCTGAAAGAAAACTTACCACTTAAAATAATTTAATAGTGTTGAAACCTTCCAAAGATAAGTAACTTGGTGATGTTATGAACTGTTTGTGTCCTTTAAATGTATGCTGAAATTAATCCCCCATGTGAAGAGATTTGAAAGTGAGACTGGGAGGCATTCGGGTGTCTTAGAAGAGGAGACCAGAAAGATGGCTTTTTGCATCCTTTTGCATGAATATGAGATTCAAGACGTCAGCAATCTTCAGTGCGGAAGTGGTCTCTCAACAGAATCTCACCATTCTGGTACCAGCATCTCAGATTTCCCCTCTGGAACTGAGAACAAATAAGTATTAGTTGCTGATAAGTCATGTAGAATATGGCATTTTGTGACACTCTCCCAAGATGACAGAGACAGATGGCAAGTAACTAATATCACAGAAAATAAAATGAACATTTTATTCTCTAGAGTTTAAAAAAATTATAGTAGCTTAAAGAAAAACTGTATGATACCATATATGATGATTAAAAAGAAACCATGACATGATGTAATCATCATATAAATAGGTGATTTGTTACTGAGCAAAGGTCAGTAATTTTTAATCTTTCGATAGTTTCAATAAACTGGGCACTCCTCTCCACCCCATTGAAAATGTGGCAACTTTTTAATTAATAATATTTTTCTTTTGTGTATAAGTTTGCGAACTAGGGTTTTGAGACCCCAGAGATTCAGGAAAGGCTTTCAGGGAGAAGGGAACTCACAAATACGGTCAAATAAATTAATAAACCAGAAAAGCCTGTCCTTTAACCTTGTATTCCTTTCATATCTTTACTGTTATTTTTTAATTAACAAAAAATAATTTGAGTAATAATTTTGTTAAAGCTCTTCATATTTTATGTTCCTCCTATATTTGAGTGACATGGCATCCACCAGTGAGGGAGGTTGTTATCCCCAGTGAAGGAGCGTCAGTGACCTCACAATGCTATTCGATGATCATCACTGCTTTATTCCTGATGCTCAGAGCAGTGCCTGGCTCATGGGTGTCATGATTAAAAAAATAACAGTTAGCTAATCTTTTCATATTGTAATTCTAGAACATTTTCTATTGGTATCTGTTAAAATTTACCTGCCTTTCAGATTGTGGACATCAGACCCAGTTCAAGCTAACAAATAGATAAAATTAAAAAAAAAAGGTTTTAGGGAGTTCATGAATCTTTTGAGCTTACTTTCACATCACATTTTTGAAAAAAATAACAGAACAAAACAAAAAACTGATGATAAATTTAAACAAATGGAAGGAGTAACCTATACCTGGTCATCATACAAGCATAGCAGATGATGTATCTATGAGAAAAAAAAAGTCTTGTTTTAAAACTGGATATTTTTAAGAATTTAAGAATTTAGATTTTCAAGTGAGCAGTCATATATTTGAGTACCACCTAAGCTGGTTTATTTTATTCCTGAACAAAATAAGTCACCACACTGGAAAGACTTGTGAAATCATGTTTAGCTGTTTTGTGTCTCCAAGCTGTCAAAGAAAATTACCGTTGTCCACAAATGTCACCCACTCCATAAATACTGATATATTTTCCATTATTTTCAAGTAAATCTTGAAGTTATTGGCAGCTATGTCATTTGCATTCTGCATACGACTGTACAAAAATATTGGCAACCCTCAGTAAGGCCAGCTCCTAGCTTTCATCTCTCCTGCACATATTGTTGCCATCAAAGAAGAATTTGCATTTTATGAGCCCATTTTGGATCTCAGAAACAATGTCAATGTCTTCAGAAACAGAAAAAGACTTCTTTGCCAGGGAAGCTTCCACTGGAAGACAAATCTTGGTGTTCTGGGCACAGGTGGAGCACCTGCAACGCTTGGCAGCACATCTGGCTTGGCTGCTTTCTTGAAGAAAGGCACTCCACATGTCATCATGACTCGCTGTTTTCTATACTGGAGTGCAATGTCATAGAGAATCTGCCAGCAATTCTGAAAGAAGTTTCACCAACCACCATGAAAGATCAACTTGATCAGAAGCAAGGATTTAAATTGCTCATTTAAGATTGTTTTTGTTAAAGGATGGAGGAATATACTTTACTACATGCTTTATTGCTATTCCCTTTTTGCTTTCTGTAATTACTAATTAACATGTAGTAAGGTATTAATGATTTGGAAGGGGGCAGGTAGAAGACAATGTTGTATAAAAGAAAACTCACTTAGAATGACTTGACAAGGAAATATTGGTTCATAGCTTGGCTATCGACAGGGTGTTTTTGACAAAATGAATGAAGTATTTCATTCAAAACAGAGTTCAACACCATAGATGCTGCTGAAAATAAAGCAAAACAAGCCACCTGCAAATCTCTATCTCTAACCACTTTAAAGCACAAACTGCTATATTCAAGTTACCAATTCCAATCAGAGACTAGGCAAATATTCTAAATTTAAAAATGTTAGAAAAATTCAGTTTTTGTCTTTGTTGATGGTGGTAGAGTCTTGCCAAATTGTCTGTGGAAGAAAAATCTACCACACCCTGGAAAAAATCTAGAGTCCTTCCTAAGGTTACAACTTAAATATTGAAATCTGGAGTTGCAAAAATTCTTGCTGAGAGTGTTGCTGTAGCAGACTTTAAGCTAGAGGATTTCAGGCTTAGGAATTTCCAGTCCAGATTTCAAATCAAGAAGTTCTAGAGAATTCAGTTACTACTTTACCTTGTACATTTACCTGGCAAAGTCATTTGTGGAAACAGTGATTCAATTCACATCTTTGAAATGAGATTACCAAGAAAATATCTAAACAAGTCACCAAAAATATATTAAGATGTCAAGATCACATACATGTATTTAACAATTTAATTTAAAAAATCAATAATATCAGATCATGTTAATATTTCCTTTAGGGCAGAATTTCTTTGTTATAGTTGCAAAATTTGAATCATATTTTGGATGATTTAAATTTTGCAGCATCATCATTGGCTATATTTAGATAAGAATCAAAAAGGCACATTAAAAAAAAACATTTCATGTTATGCTTCAATCATTTTGCATTTGATAGCTTGGCACATTTACGAAGTCACGATTTCCAAACTTAACGAGGTGCTCCAAAATGACTGGCAATCTGGTCAGCTCACATCCTCCGGAAAGTTTTATTAACTAGTTCTCCACAGAGACAATCAGAACTTTTCCACATGTACTTCATCACTCTGCCATGCCCTCTCTCCCTTTGTAAATGACCTTGATTTCTCCTTCACAGAGTTTTCCTCAACCTCATCACTAAACTTGCAAACGGATATGCATTTACAGATCTACCCTATTCCCTTTTTCACAGTTATGATGACAGTTGGCACAAATGGCTGGAATCCAGTTGAGGTGATACTCCTGCTTCAGCCATGTTATTGATTTCCCCTATGTGACAGCAGACCACCCCAACATACGCAGACGTGGAGCTGTCCTGCCAGCTGAATTCTTCATACTGGGATTGTTATGGGAGAGGAAACTAAACGTCGTTATCCTCCCAGTCAGGGTATTTTAGGGTTCTTTAATTATAAATTTTAACTTTTACTCTAACTCACTAAAATCATGTCGCTCTTTCAGTATGATCTCATCTACTAATATGGCTTCAGTTATTTTCAAGTGTTCCTAATTTGAGTAAGACTCTCCACAGCCTAGAGATGGATATCTAAATTTGCTGCTAGATAATGGGGATAAATCTTAGAAATTCAAACTCAACAATCTGAAATCTTGATCTCTTTTTACTAAATTTTCTTCTCTGTTTTCTAGCTGAGTGAAGGCAACGATCAGCAACCCAGTGACTTAGAACAGAAAATCTTAGATTAATTATCAAATTCTCTCATATCACTACCATGTAAATAAACGAAATCACATTGATTCAACCTCCTACAAAAATCTCACAAACCCAACCACTTTTTTATCTATTGCCAAGAGTATAAAACACTATCATCTCTTACTGATACTGCTGCAACTTGTTTCTTACTGCATTCTGATTTCCGGTCATGGCCCATCTATTCCATTTCCCTACAGTGCCTAGAGTGAGCTTTCTGCATTGTAAACCCAATTCTACTTTTCCTGCAAAAATTCACCAATGGAGTCAAGATTTCCTAATAGAACTACAAGGGTCTGCATAATCAGCCCACTGCTCACTTTTCCAGTTATCTATTGCTTCTGTGTCCTTCATATGTATTCTTTCAGCTTCTCCAAACTACTTAGAGTTCTGCAACTACTCTCTTGAAACACATCTTCAAATAACATCCTATGCTAAAAGAAATTCCTTTATGTACTAGTCAAAACCTACTTCTTCAGCTTTCAACTCATAGGTCACTATTCCAGGATTCTTTCTTGATTCCTTCTGGTCTAGGCTAGCTGTTCCTTCTAAATAAGAGAGCATATTGCATTCCAATAAATAGCACCAGTCATGTTGCATTATGTTTCTTTACTGTTTCTGTTTCATCTCTAAATGAAGGACAATGTTTATCTTATTTACTCTTGTATGTCCCATGCTCTGTGATCTTCTTGTCTTTTACTACTACTAGTGGGAACTCAATAATGACATACAATGGGAATAAATTGTTCATATCATTTTTCTTGAATTGATTTAAGACCCTTTCTGGGTAAGAGTTCATAGCATTCATTAAATTCTCAAAAAGACCCATGGCCTCAAATTGTCTAAGCATACTTATAGTATGCTGTTATAAGATACATATCATATACATAAGAGAGAACATGTCATATTTTTTATTTCACCCATATCTGTACAATGACCAATTGAATTAATCACAGATAATCATTCCTTCATTGCTAACAACTAAATTATTATGCAAATATCACTCCTCCCAACACATACAAAGACATATATATACACAGAAGTACACACATACACAATCTACTTTTTTGAAAACATATTTTGTATACATGGGAATTGGATTGAAAATCCTGAAGGCTTTCAAGAGTTTATGACAATAATTAAGAAAATCAAAATTAGTTCTGTGACTTTCATACACAACAAAATCAAGTCAGGGGTAGTATATATATATATATATATATATTTTTTTTTTTTTTAATTTTACTTACTCATATGTATTTAACTTTTTAAATTTTATGTATTTTATTTTACATCATTATCTACCCCTGGGTTCTCCCACCACCTTTTCACCTGTAAACCATAGTCTTAATCTTTGGTGGCCTTTTCACCCTCAATTCCCTACCCCTTGCTCTGTGCCTCAATTCTGCTTAAAGTTAGTTTTAAATTTTTTCTTGTCTGTTTGTTTGTTTTCTCTTTACCTCTCATATAAGTGAGATCATCCTATATTTCTCTTTTTTTTTTCCTGGCTTATTTTTGTTAGCATGATGATTCCTTCTAGCTCCATCCATGTTGCCACAAATGACATGAGTTTGTCTTTTTCTGATTGATGACTGTACTTTCAGGGATCATTTCTATAGTTTGTTACTAGTTTATTTTTTAAAGTGTTTTATTTGTCACTGATTGACAATATTTACAAAAATAGTGATGGTTTCATCTTTTCATTTCCCAGATTCCTCCAATGGTAACGTTTCATGAAATAATAACATATCAAATAAGGAAATGAGTTAATTTTTATTCATTTTTCTGACATTATTTTCCCCATGACTGTCTCTTATTTGCACTATGTAAAACTCTATAAAATCTGATCAATTCAAAAGTCATTTGAGTTACAGTCATTGGTCATTTTATTTATTTAATTTTTTAATTATATTATCTTTTTAATTTTACATCATTATCTACCCCAGGATTTTTCCACCACCTCGTGACCCTTGAACCATCATCATCTTAGTCTTTTGTGCCCCTCACAATCCAATTTGCACCCCCTTGCCTTTGTTTCAATTTTGATAAAAATTAGTTGTAAATTTTTCTTGTCTGTTTGTTTATTTTCCATTTTAATGGCTATCAGCGATGACATTAAGTATTTCATATTCTTCAAATGAACACCTTGAAACAGATTCTAATATCATATCGACATATAGTTGATGAAAATCAAGGACAGATAAGCTGTGACCATACATTCTTATGAAGAGTAGCTTGGCCAGTCAGATGAACACATTTGTGCCTAACTTTGGTGTCCACAGGCTAAACTAATACCTTTGAATAATGATCCATTTCCAAAAACACTTTGTACCTCTGGAAAAATTAAAGACCGACTGACCATCTCTCACTGTAAACTAGAGAAAACTACATACATATTAGCTTGAATTCTGCTAAGACCTAAATAAACTCATCTCCCATGATGACGGGAGGAAAGGCAGGAAAGAAAGAGAAAGAGCATAGCAGACCAGGTTGAAAGGGCAGGAGCATAGAAGAAAGGCCAGCTGTGGGGTTTTGCTATGGATCCTCTAATAGGGTTTGGCAAGGAAGACAGGAAAGTGGTAGGATGCTGAGTGTCAATAACAAATATTTCAAAATGTTGCCCCAAACAGGTTCTGAATCCGGGAAGGGGAATTCTAGTCTTTTCATCATGCTTTCATTCTCATGCAATGCAGTGCCTCCTAATCCTAGGTCCAGCTGCAAGATACTCTGTCAGCACATTAATCATTCATTCTTGATTTTATGGGTCAATTCTAACTCTGATTATTCTGGTCTCATCAGATTCAGACATAAAACAGAAATATTCCAGAAAGTTCAATATTATGCATTACCCTGACAATATTCTCTTATTATGTCTCAATTTTTCATACCTGATTATTTTACAGCAAGTCTGAGCCGCATCCTACCCCTACCTTGCACCTCCATGCTCTTTCCCTTCTGTCACTGTATGATTGTGATATTTAGATTAACTTGATATTTCCTCTGTATACCTAAGAAGTACCAAAAAGCTACAGTAATCTTTTTCTGTGAAGATGCATTTTGAAACCCTCACAACTGCCTTATCACTTTGGAATTCAGATTTTTCAGAAGTTGGGAATTATATATACTCTCCAGCTTGACTGTAAACATTTTAACCCACAAACATTTTCTCTCTGGAGTAATTTAAAGCAAGGGAGAATCCACTGTTTCCATTTTAGGGTGGTTTGTAGTATGCATCGTAAAACAACTCCTCCTTTTTCTTGTTTCAGCAGATGTCTTAATTAATCTATCTTTCATATTAATGAAAGGCTGGGCTGCAGGACTCACCTAACTCTTAAAAGAAATTTCTCTAAAGTTAATAACCTCAGAGATTTTGCAAAGCTGGTGTGGAATTTACAGAACAAAGCTGTGAAGAGCCACAGGCCTTCTCTAATAAAGACATCGCTTGTTTCTCCCGTATAGTTTTGCTTACACAGCTTTAAAGGCATTCTGTGTCTTGAGGGTACTAAGCCCATTCAAATGCCCTATTTTTCTTCTAATTGCTTTTCTGCCACTGGCTTGTTAGTAGGTCTCACCATCTCTCTCTCTCTCTCTCTCTCTCTCTCTCTCTCTCTCTCTCTCTCTCTCTCTCTCTCTCTCTCTCTCTCTCTCTCTCTCTCGCACACACACACACACACACACACACACACACACACACACAAACCTCCTCCCACTTCAGAATTTACCTTTCATTCCAGCATGTCTATCTCAGCATAATGAAACTCACTGCTCCTTAGAAACCCAGCAGAAATGTGCATATCTGAACATTCGTGCAACATTTATAAGCTCTGTCAGTTTGTCCTTCTTTTCATTGTGTTCTGTGAAATTCAGCACTTTCTGCAAAGAATGTAATGAAAAAAATTAGAAGATCAAAGAAGGTGCTTATCTCAAGCAACATGTCCAAACAGACACTCTGGCCCTCTCTAATATGCTCATCTAATTTGTTCCTGAGCCCAGACCTGGAAAGAAAAGCATCTTGAGGAAGTTTTCTTCCATAGGCTGAGCCATCTGCTAATACGGGCCTGTGCCAGTAATTTAGAAGTAATGGTTTACAGCTGTGAACCCTGGCTTCTGAGCTGTTTTGGTCATTTAGTAATTACAACAGTTTCATTAACATTTAAAGGGAATAGTCTGCTCAATATCAATTAGGGGCTCTCTGCAACTGTGTAGTTCCATTTTCATATTTGCATTTGACATTTAATATTCAGCACACATAAATTCTTGGTCTTGAAAATGCATTGCCACAGAAGGTCAAAATTAATCCAGAGCCCATTTCTACCTAGCTCTACTAAGCTTTAGGAAATATTTCTGCAGAGAGTGGGAACATAAAAGGTTATTTTGGGGCGGTTTTACACATCTGAACATTTAAGTACTTTTTCCCACTACTAAAGTTAAGGTTAAAGAGTTCCCCTCAATTCTTGTTATATCTCCTGTATTCTGGGGACATTCCAAAGTTATCTGAGGCAGATTTGCATAGTATTAAGCAGAAAGATGACATCTATTACTTGCAAATCTTACATAACTGCAGTGATATTTAACTTTACTCTTTGAGGGTTGGGGGGGTGCTGTGGATTTCGACACTTTATAAATTGAACTTGAGTATGATCAAAAAAGTCTAAAATCATTTTAAATCATTTTATCAGGGACTAGGTCTTGATCACTTATTAGATTGTTGAGTAAATGGAGGTTATGGGAAACTTTATCGCAGAAGAAACAAAATCTTTATGATAATTTGAATTTCATATTGCCCAGGCCAGTTCAAGCATTTGATCCCTGATAGTGACTGAAGGTGAATAATGGGAAGCCGAAGATCATTGAAGAAATGGAAGATCCCACTTTCTGGGAGAAGAGTGGCTGGTGATTATTATTATTATTATTATTATTATTATTATTATTATTATTATGAGAATGTTCATATTTTGGACATGACGGGTTAAAACATTTAGAACTAATGTCACGGTTTCATTTGGCACTGGATCTCCCTACGACTTGATATGAATCCTTGAACGTGCACACTATTCTATAAGACAGAAGCAGCAAAGAGTCCACTGAGTGAAGGAAGAGGAATGAAGAAGGTGTTGAAAGAGACTCTCTTCGTAATTGGATTCCAAGCAAGCATAAGGTGATAGGAAATTGTGGTTTATCTGATGTGGCAGAGTCAGATGTTGAGATGACTTAAAGAACTTCCGTTTGTTTGAATTTTAAAATGTTCAGAATTGTGCTATGTAAGCAGATAGAGTAGCTTTAGGACTACAAAGTGAAAGCTGGTAGGGAAATAGCTCTATGCCTGAAAGCACATTTTTTGAAAAAAGACCCACATCTCAACTGCCCTCAACCTCAACTCAAAAGGCACCTGCAAGAGGTGGGAAGGTATGGACCTAGTCAGTAAGACATTTCCTGAGTAGGTCATTAAAATATCCTTCAAAACATATATCTACTAAAATAAAGCATACTTTATAAAACCTTCATTTTCATTGAGTATAGATATATGGCAATCCGTTTCAGAAATTTTCTTTCAGATTATTTTCCAAAATTTTAGATGTAGATATTATTGTCTCACCATCTCCAAAAAGAGACTGAAGCCCAGAGAGTTAAATAGGTTAAACAATACATAGGTGGTAATTGCAAAAATGAAATTGGATGTTGAAGACTCTAGTGTATCTGTCTCTTAAGAATTTTCCAGAAGTCTTTGGTGAGTCTTATGATTTAATGGGAAAAAAAAAATAACAACAGGTTCAGACAAGTTTATACGAATCCATTATATACATTTGCTACTCAGCTGCTTGTGTCTTTGAATTAGTAACTTCTCTAAAGCTGTGTCTTCAACTGAAAATTAAAGTGTGATATTTCTGTTTGTAATAATGTAATAAATAGTATGCTATTTTCTAAAATGTTCTTGAATATTGGAATATTCTGAAGTGCTCATAGAAAATGTAGATAACTCAACAGCTTCTTTCAAATTCTGTTAGAATAGGTGTGACTTAAAAAGTTTTCAAATTTTGGCATCCAAAATTTTAGCATTAGCCTGGGGTAGCTTTAGAGACACTGAATTAAGGTACATGTGTTAGCACAGTTATTATCTCCTAAGTAGAGTGTCATGACTTTTGCTATTATTATTGAAATTGCCAAGATGTTTAGTTATATTACCAAATATTGTCTGCTCTGGAAGTTCTCATCCTCACTCACTGCCAATCCATCAAGTTGCTTCTGTTCATGTTGCAATGTCAGGAGTCCTCCTCAAGTTTGGGTTGCAGCCATTATTTACTTTTCAGTCTGACACTCCTGAATTCTGTCTTCCACATTGATTTTAAAACTTGAATCTAAGTCCTTATCTGCAAACATAGGCAATCCTATTTGGTTTATTTAAATAGAAATGTAATCTGTCACAGGACATTGGATGTTTCAAAGTCTCTCACAGGGGACAGCACAGAACAGAGAAGTGGGACTTGTCCAGTGCTCCTTACTTCACAATCCTGCAGTAACTCCATTGTGACTAGTTCCATTTACCACCCCTGTTCCTCTGGTTCCACAGAAACTGAATACCATTTTCTCTAGTTCATTGTATTACCTGTCTCCGAGTCACATCTTTGTATCTTAGCTGCAGGGATTACTGGAGAAGAACCTAGAATCTCTGCCTAGACTCTCTCATGACTCATATGGTCGAGTTTCTGAAACAAGAAGGGAATCTTGAAGCTAAGTGATGAAAGCAATTAAAATTGTCCTTTATACCCCCTTCCCCTGCCTACTTCACCATGGATTAAGAAAAAGAGGATGTTTCAGGATTAAAGACAAAGGCAGACAAATTCTGCATGAGGACTAACAGCAGAAAATATGAAATGTATGATTAAGAACCTAATAAGAACCTAATAAATGTGGCAATATCATCTATACACAGTATCCAAATTTTTTAATGATAATTAACTGAGGAAAGAAAGAAGGAAATACCTCCATGCAGTTCCCTTGTAACTCAACTTCTACATATTCCAACTTTAGAAAAACTAGTTGCTGTCTTACAAACAATTCCACATAAATATTTACCAATGATTTCCCATAAACTTCCAGAGAAACCCTACACTCTTCCTGGCAGACAGTACTTCTGGGGGTCCCTGTACTCTGCCCCTGAATAAATTAGCCTCTGACCCTATTTCTGTAGAACCCTACAAATATTGTCTCCTCTTGACATTTCCTTCAAAAAGAGAGATTGCATCATCCTCCCCCCCCTTCCATCCATAATCACTCCTGATTTATCCCTTTGGTTGCTGAATTTAGCTGAGTTCTAGATTGCATTATGTTTTATTTAAATCTGTGGTGTTCATGGTCTGACAAATTCATATAAATCCAAGTGTAGTATCTGAAACAACACATTCTTCACACACACAAAAGATATTGCTACATTTCTATTTCTGAGGTTATTTAGTGAAAACATGTCTCCAAGATAGATTTAAAAATTCATAGAGTGACACAACTGGTATTAAGTAATTATGATTTTGATCTATGCTTGACCAAAAGTCAAGAGTGAAAATTAAGTGTATCTTTATTCTGGTCTTCAAAATTGCTATGCTGGATAATAATCCATCTATGGAATTAGCTGAGTGAATAATACCAAGGATATTATTTGGTTAAAAAAACAAAAACAATCATCAGAGAAAGACTAGGCATTCCAATATCCCTTCAGTGCATTTCCCCCCTCTCTAATTTTTAGAACCGTCCAAAGAGTGAAGACAGTTTAAATATTAAGAATAGTTCAATTACTTCGGGAAGAGAAAACTGAAACTGATGGTGGAAAGTAAACCTGAAAATCTCAGTAGAAAATATAGAATTGTAGAATGCTTGCTGCCATTAGATAAACATACTCTGTAGTATGAGTAAGAATGGTAAAAAAAAATGTGAATTGGAAAATTTATGCAGATATTTTTATTCTCTCAAATCCTGCATCGTATTCACAGATATTTTTTATTTTCTCAAGTCTTGCATTTTACTCACCTTTTACTTAATTAAAAAAATTGTAAATTGCCATTATAGAAAGCTAGTGTTCCCTTCATCACATATTTCAATATATTCAGTATATTAACATTTCAACATTCAGTTGGAATATAATTTTGTATATTTGAGATTAATGTTATATTCTATCTATATTATTTTTTTTATCCCCCTCCTTTTTGTGTATTTATTGGAAGGTGATGTCAGGAATCCGGGGAAGTTGTGGATTTTGAGAACTCAGAAATCTTTTCCTCGCCTAGATAGAAATTGTGTATTAGCAGAAGCCATTTAATGGAATTATTCAGGAATCCTGGAACTACTGAGGCTTGCAACATATAGGCTGGAATGATAAATTTTGGTTAGCTTTGGTCAATTTCAATTCTAGGAATTTTAGCACGTTCCCCAGTTCCCTATGGCATGCCGAGCTGTACTTTCTCCCAGAGCAACAACATTCACACAGCTTGTGGAATTCAGGGTTATCAAAGAGTATCCTGTTCCCCAAATATGGAAAATCTGTGCTCTGATAAGATTGATGCTTCCAATCACAGAGGTGCAGACAGGAGTGGTGCCACTATTTTTTTACTTCTTCTATTTTTCCAAATTTCTTCCCTCTGGCTAAAATACTCCCAGGGGACTTAAAGGCTATTGCCTCCCAACCTCCTTCATTTCTCTTTTCCCTCTTTGGGGGCTAAACATTGAGATTAAGACATTTAAAACCAATCAGATCTATCAGGGTGGGAACAGAGGGAAAGTTACTTACTTCTGCAGGGGAAGACACAGCCTTAGAAAAAACTTGAGAAGACCTTATGTTTATACTTCAGGCTAATGCTTAGTACAGTGGCAGTGTACAACAATCAGAAATATACATGTGTGTGTGTGTGTGTGTGTAAATATATAATAGCAAATCCTGGGTATGGTCAAGAATCTGATTTCCAGATTTAATGCCTTCAAATATCCAGTTTTCATGAAACAAAGAAATTCATAAGGCATACATGAAAATGTTGCCACTTAAATAATAAGAAATAAAAAAAAGAACCATAAGCAGGAAAAAGCCAGCAAATCTGTCTATGAACAATTCTCAGAGTGATGCCTCTACAACATCCTTTCCTGATAAAAACATTCAACAAACTGGAAAAAGGAAATTACATCAATATTAAATATGATAATAACCAGTATAAGAAAAGATTTATGCTATCATGCTCATGGTAAAAGACTGTAATCTTTTCCTCTGAGATGAGGGAAAAGGCAGGGATTCCTGATTTACCATTTCCATGCAACATAGTACAAATAACTTTAGCTAGATAAAGTTAGACAACAAAGAGAAGAAAGATATATAAATTGGAAAGAAAGGAGTAAAGTTATCTCTTCCTAAATGATATGATCTTATATGTAGACATTCTAATGACTCAACAATTACAGCAACAACAAAATATCATTAGACTAACAAATTAATTCAGTAGGTAGCAAATTATAAAGCAAATCCTCAAAAGGTAGTTGTTCTTAAACATAACTGTGAAGAATCCAGAAAGTAAAAATATAAATTCCATCTAAATAGCATTAAAAAGAATAAATTACACAGCATTATTTAAGCAAAAGGTGAATTATTTCAACAAAGAAAAACTAAAAACCACTTTTTAAAGAAATTTAAAAAGTTTAACTAAAATGTAGCCTATAGAGTAACAAAACAAAAGGCAAGATAAAACCAAACAAGTAAAATACCTAAAAGTCTGTCTGAAGAAATGAGGCTACCAGAAGAGAGGGGGAGGAGCAAAATGATAAGGGGAACAATGGATGATGATGGTAGCCTATAGTGGAGGACTATTGTGTCTTATTGGCTATGGCCTCATACATCTGAAGGTTGTGACCTTTCAATCATATGCAGTGTTGCTAGCCAATGTTACCACAATTAAAACAAAAATATTAAAGGGTACATAAAGTGAAAGACATCCCATGTTCATGGATTAAAAGCTTTACTATTGTTAAGATATCAATATATCCAAAGTGCATTGTATGAACAGTACCAGCCTTATCAAAATCCTAGTGATTTTTTTTTTTTTTTGGGTAAAAACCCCATCCTCAAATTTATAGGATTCTCAATAGACTGTGGTTATCCCAAATAATCCCAGGGGATTCTATTTCATATAGCAGTCAAGACTGTAATACTGGCATCAAGACAGATATGTGGTCCAATTGCATAGAATAGACTTCAAAAATAAATACCATATATGGTCAAATGATTGTCAACAACCTGGTCAAAATGACTCAACTGGGAAAAAGGTAGTCTTTTTAAGAAATAGTGTTGGGAAAAACTGCACATCCACGTGTAAATAATGAAAACAGATTCTAACCTCACATGATGTACAAATATTAACTCAAAATGTGTCTATGACCTATGACCTATAAAATTACTAGCAGAAATAAAGGTCAAAAGTAACAACTTTGGGTTTGGCAATGTTTTCTTGGACAAGACAGCAATGGAACAGACAACAAATGCAAAGACAGACAAATTAGACTTCATAAAAATTAAAGTTTTCTGCTTCAAATGATCCTAACAATAGTTTAAAATGATCCCACAAAAATGCAAGCTGATCCAGCCACTATGAGAAATTACATGGAGGATCCTCAAGCTACTGAAAATGGAACTGCCATTCAATCCAACAATTTTATTTCTGGGAACCTACCCAAAAGATACAAAAAAGCAATTCAAAAGGACACCTGTACTCAGATATTCATTGCAGCACTATTTGCAATAGCCAGGAATTGGAAACAACCAAAATGCCCCCAAACAGAAAAATAGATCATGAGGTTGTGGTATATGTACAGAATGGAATATTATTCAGCAAACAGAAAAGACAAATATAATGCATTTGAGATAACATGGATGGATTTAGAAGGAATCATGCTAGTGGAAATAAGCGAGAGAGAAAAGAGAAATACTGGATAATCTCACCTATATGTGGGATATAGGGAAAGCAAACAAACAAATAGACAAGGGAAAATTAAAACTAACAAATTGTCAGCAGAACTGAAGTATAAAGCAAGGAAGAGGGTAAATTCGGGGGAGGGACGGGCACAAGAGTTTAAGATGATGGTTCATGGGTGACAAACTCTAGGGAGAGCAAAAATATATGTATGTATATTATATATATATATACTATCTATGTGCAATCAGTCGAAAAAATCTCAAAAATAGGAAAGTATTAGCAAATCATCTTTATATCTATCATGTATGTACGTATGTATGCATGTATCTATCTATCTACCTATCTATCTATATTTCAAGGAATTAAAACTAGAACATTAGAATGTAAAGGGCACTGCCAAAAATAATTGAACAAACAATTGTCTCAATATAAAAATGAAAAAATGACTTGGATTTTTTTTTCAAAGAAGAAATACAGTAATTTATAAGGAAAGGAAAAGAGATTTGATATCATTAATCATTAGAGCAATGTAATGAAAAATATAATCAACTATCACCTCATACCCTTTCAGATGACTACTATCAAATAAACAGAATACAATTGTTAGAAAAGATATGGAAAATTGAAATTGTGCTTTGTTGAGTGGGAAGTAAAATGGCGCATCCAATGTGGAGACATTATGTACCTCAAAAATTAAAAGTAGAATTGTTATGTAATCCAGCAATTGTACTGTGGTGGACTTTGGTCAACAGTTTGATAAAAAAGGATCCCCTCAGCACACCAGTGCCAAGAAAATTGAGTGCTGTCAACAACTGTATGGACTAGAAAGCAGGTCTTTCTACAGTCAAATCCCAGAGGAAAGGTATTCCTGGCTGATAATGTAATTAAACCTTTGTGAGGCCTGAATCAGAGAATCCAGTTAAGCTGAGCCCAGTCTTTTCATCCAAAGGAACTAGAACTCAACAAATCTGTGTTGTTTTAAGCCAAAAAAATGTAAGAAAGGATGGGAAGGAAGGAGGGAGGAAGGGAGGAAGGAGGGAGGAAGGGAGGAAGGAGGTGAAATTATATTACATGAATTGAAATAATGATAAATTATATGATAAATGATAAATCTCAGTATTCTATTCTAATAGAACTTTTTCATTTTTAAATATTTTTTTCTAAATACTTTAAAATTATTTGAGCATAATAGTGAGTAATTTTACATCTCTTTCCTTTTGGATATTTTCTTTTATTTGAAACTATTAGATATTATGGGCTGAGAAGATTTAATAGTCATTGAATATTTCAGGGACCTCTAACTTAGAATAAAGAGTAATTTAGAGAGGAGACTGAATTATTGGCTAAATAATTTTATGTCTTGAATTTTTGTTGTACTTCATTTCCAATCACTAATATGGTCACAAGTTGACCATGTCTCTTTAGGTCTTTTTTGTAAGTCTCTGAATTTTGTGAAAGTAAGAATGAATATCAATTAATAGTTTATAGCTGTGCCAATGAGCTAGGATATTTTAGTTAAACTGTGATAATATAACCCATCCCTCCACTGCCAATTACAATGTTTTACCAAAAAAGAAAAAACAAAAACAAAAACAAAAACTTTCACCCATCATTCAAAACCAGGACATCCAACTTCAATAAATAACTTAGATTCCTCATCAACACAAGGCAACGTCCACAATCAACCTCCAAGGGCAAGGAAAAGGTAGGGAGTCAACACTCATCATTAAATACTAAAGATAGGGATATTTCACTATATCTAACTTTTCAGTGACCAAAGAAATCTCGATGGTCCTCCCTGATTAAAAATGAGTCTAAAATCCCCTCCTACTGTGTGCCTAGAAGAAAAAGATCTTTGAAAATACTACCCCACTGCTATTGTTGACCACAACTTCTCACAAATGTTCTTGAATTTTTTGCTAGTAGTCAGGTTAAAGATGTGTTTATGACAAAAATAGTCATTAGATTCTTAGGCCCTCATTATTTTATAAAACATTACAAAAATTTAAATCTAGTTATCTTTTTTTTTCAATGTTAGGATATAAAGTTCTTTCATTTACAGAGCTAAGTGGTAAGATTGTTGTAAAAGAAATGAGCATTTGATTTTTTTTCTTATAGTATCAATGAAAATGACTAAATATTTACTGGTAATTTTGAGAGTTAGCAGTTATTTTCACCCTCATAAAGATCAATACTGATGATTGAAAAGCCAGATTTTCATTAAGTTACATCAATAAGGATAATGTAGATCTATATAAAATGGGAGACAAGAGATGCCACACTTTCTATTGAAACATATAATGTGAATAAACAAGATGTGCAAATAGCTAACCAAAATAGAAATGAATAGAGCTCTGAAGAGTTTTACAAGGTTAAAATTACTTCTTTTATTCATTTATGCTTTAGAAAGTTAATTATTTTTAGAAAATTTAAGCTTTTTTGGGAAAGTTTAAGCTAGAAACTTTTTTAGAAAGTGTGAGCATATTTAAGCTATTACTTTTTTCTTTTTAAAAAAAGTATTAATTAATTAATTAATTAATTAATTTACATAAATTTCACAACATTGTAAGCCCAGCGATTTACCCCCTCCCACTCTCTCCTCCCTTCCCCACCTTTCCCTCCTGCTTAAAGTTGTGTGCTTCAGTTTGTTGCTTAGCTTGTTTTGACTTTTCCTTAAGGCTTTTGTTTATTTTTTCACTATATCACATATATTAGTGAAACCATTTGGTTTCTGTCTTTTTCTTTATGACTTGTTTCTGCTAATATGATTTCTTCTAAGTACATCTATGTTGTTATAAAATCGTTGAATTTGTCATTTTTAATTGATGAGTAATATTCCATCGTGTATATATGCCACATTGTTTTCATCCAGTCACAGGGCTTAATAATGAAGATCCACAAGGAACTCAACACAACTAAACAAAAGCAAAACAAAAAGACCAATCAAAAAATGGGGATAAGAACTAATAAGACACTTCTCCAAAGAGGAAATACAAATGGCCAACAGGCACATGAAAAATTGCTCAACGTCACTAATAATAAAGGAAATGCAAATCAAAACCACAATGACCCCAGTAAGAATGACCCATATCCAAAGAACGGGCAACAAGAATTGCTGGTGAGGATGTGGAAAGGAACACTACTAAGCTATTACTTTTATTGTTCTTTATAACTAAGAATTTTTAGTACATCACTGATTGAAAGTGCATTTAGCTAATATAGACCATATTATAATAACTGTTATAAGAACTTTGTTATAGAAAATATAAATTAGTGTATCCATTTGCACACATGTGGTTACTTTGAGGTCAGTGCATTATTTACATGTGCCCAATCATAGTAGCATTAGTAATAATAACAAATGCAACACTAAATATTTACTATGAGAGATTTTTAAGCATGTTGCATGAATTACTTAATTTCACCCTGACTTCCACTGTAGCACATAGATATTCCCATGAGCCTGGTACTCAAATAAAAAGATGAAATACAAAGATTTATCAAGTTTCCAAAGTTCATACAAGTAAAAAGTGGTAGAACAGAGACTTAAAGAAAACATACTATTATACAAGGCATTTCATCCACTGAAATTTGAAATGTCTATGATAGAATTGTGAACTTTGAGACATTATACCAGATTTGTAAGACTATATTATTTTTAAAGGGTCCTATTATTGTAAATTATTGGTTTTATTTGAGCAATATTGGTAATATAACATGATACTAGTTATCAAATATTGTTTTAAATTTATTTGATTTCTGCATAAAAAAGATAAAAATGTTCTTGAATGTTTTCTAATGCTGATCTTTTACACAGCAGAACATAATTTTACGATCACAATACTCATAGGGACAAATTGATATTATTCATGTTTTTTAGTTTATAAACATCAAACTTGTATCTAATTCTATTTTAGAAGACCAATAAGGGGGTGATTGATTGCTTTGTATATGATTCTGATAATACTTTACTTACTTCATTGTAGGGTTTTAAGGTGGAAAAACAAAATGAAACTATGAGAAAGAAAGCATCTTGTCTAGAAGTATTTTCCTGAAAAGGGAGAGATTTAAAAATTTTAAAAGAGGTCCTCAGCTAAAAACAAATATTACCTTCTCTAATCCCAATTTCTGCTGCTTCTTTTGCAAAACTCTATTACTTAATTATTTGAGTGCCATCTATTTCAAAAGCGCTTCTTGAACAATACGAATGTCCATAGGTCCTGGGTCTCCCTGAAAACATTAACCATATAGGACTGCGGACATGCTAACTTGTGGAAGTTAGAGAACTCTGGTAGAAGGACCTAGCTTTGCATCTATGCCCTACAGGCTTCTCAGAGATAACTGGTTCCAAGAAACTGCGGAAAGAGGAAGTAGCATGAACTTGAATGTGGTCAAGAAGCTTTTAAAGCATAACGCTATATGCTGTCTTATACCTGAGAGGGCATCTGTAAGAGGCAGAACTACTGGCTCTGGGGCAGAATGCCCACACCAGAGATCTAGAGTCTTCGTGGAGAGACAAGCTGCAAACAGAATCTTGAAATGATTCTGACTTGATCAGCAGCCAGAGGAGCGAGCTTGCATAAGCCATTTTAATCTACCCGTGCTTCTCCCTCACGGACGAGAACATGAATATTGACTGTCATGGAGTAAGTTTCTATCCTCCTGATGTGCCCTGAAGCTGATCTTGTGTGCGTCCTTTGTGACCTGTGTATAGATGTCTTTGTAAAAGCAATTATCAGGTTTTTAGTTTGTTGGGAGCTATGCCATAATGTAGGTTTATTTTTATTTTCACATAGAAGGAAACAAAAGACGTTATGTAATGAAGGAAATCTTTCCAAATCTCACAGTTAAGAACCTTGGTCAGTGACTCCAGAATCTAAACTTATAAATCATCTTATGATGAAGCAACTGAGATTGACTATTTTTGTAAATATATTTCATATAGGTGTATGTCTTAAACTTAATAAAAAACAAACAAAAATTAGTTGCCCACTATGCAAGTATATTTAATCTATTCTATAGAGGATGATATGAATATGATGGAAAATAAATTTAGTTTTGATTAAAATAAGGATAGGTATACATATGCACAACAAAGTAACCACTCTGGTATAACCCATCTCCTGCCACATGTAGCCTATACAGTAAGTGGGTCCCCCTCAAACTCTCTCAATAGAAGACTTGTGATGAACTGGGCTGAGAAGTCATCCTTCACTTTTGTGGCTACCACAGATCATTAAAGGAACAACACAAAAGCTGATGGAGTTGTGTAGGGATGGAGGAGAGAATATGCTTCTACTAAGGTCTATGAAGCTTTGGTCACTTTGTCAGCAAATTCAAGTATGACATTTTTGATAGAACAAGAAAAAGTTTAAGAATTATCCAGTGTCCCTGGAAGGTATTAATACAAATTAATTGAAGGCTGAGCAACGCTAAGGTAATAGATGAAGAAGCTCCTATGATTTGCCCAACGACCTTAAGCATCTGAAGTAATGCCATCTGACTCCAGAGTTAGAAACTTACCTTGTCTTCAGCTACTGATGCAGGTTATGCTGAGTCACTGGTCTAAGGGATGTTAAGGATGTTAGAAGCATCTTCTATAGCATATTGAGGGCTCACGTAGAGGTAGATATTTCACTAATGTTTCATTTACTTTACCGAATTTCTATAAAATATGTTTTCTTTTTTATTGATGGGATACTTTAGCTCACCAGATTTTCTACTCTATTACGCTCTCATTTGCTCTCTCCAGAAGTGACTGTCATTCCTTTTTCAGGTGGGAGAAACTGAGGCACACCATGCATTTCTCCATGTGACACACTCATCAGACTCATTGATAGTCCGACTTTTCCCTTTGCAAGGAACAGCACCGGCACAGTTTCGTCCTCAACACATTAATGCACACAGCAATCTCATGATGCGGCAGATACGTTAGCCAAGAATAATACCCAGATTCTGGGATGTGAGCACCAATTATCAGGAGGATCCAAGCACTGATTTATCCCAGTCCCTGCTGCTCTTCCAGCCAACGGAGGAGCTCTAATGATGAGCAATTGAGGAGCAGCGTCTTTCCTGGTGTTCATTACTCTCCAACAAGATCTTAACTTGATAAGGCCACCCTGAAAAGGCTAGATCAGCTTTAGACAGGGGAGCAGGTGCATTTATCAACTGCTTTTGTTTGCTGAGTCAGGAATTGCTGCGGTTTTTAACTTTTTTTTTTTTGCTACTAAAGAAGTTACTTACTTTTTGTTTTTTTTTTTTGTTTTTTTTTTTATATGAACGGGATTGCTATCTATTCATGACAGCATTTTCCATTATGGTACCTGAAGAAGGTATTTAACCTTTTCTCCCAGTTTCTGAAATCATGTCTTTCCAATAAATTGTATATATTATGCAATGAAATGCTAGAGAATTGTCTTATTGCCTCTCCCTCCAAATACTAGCATATGCCTAATTAATACAGGGATATTCCATAAATCATAGGTGCCAAGGAAAAACCATGTAACTGGGGAAAACTTTACAGAGAATATCAATCAGATCCTGGTACTTGTCATTTAAGTAGAGCACAATTCTCTCAAGGTTTACCAGCTTTCTCACAGCACCAGTCACAGCGTTTAGAAACATTAACTCCTTGTGCTCTCAAACCCTCAGAATAAGTCAGTGCTCTCTATTATTGTTCCTGTTTTCTTCTGGAGGGGAGGTGGTGCTGGTGCTGGGAATGTTATTTGTACAATTTTAGAAATCAAAACCAGTCAGTTCAAAAGGGGAGGTGGGGAGGCTGAAAGAACAATGCAATGTCCTTATTTGGCAGCACCTCGTTTGACTAATTACTGGGTACAGGTAGGAAACATGGCTAATGGGGCTTAGCAACAGATGGGGAGCCCGGTGCAGGGCTGTGGGTTCTTCCTCTGCCTGCGCGCTGTGACTTCCTGCAGTGGCGAACAAGTCATTCAACCTGTTTTTGATTCACTTCCCTTTCACTAAATTATGGATAATAATGCCTGGTAGGTATGTCAGACATTGTTGAGAAGAATAGCACATACGAAGATCACAAAGCACTTTCAAAGAGTTGAAAGGCACAGACTCTGCAGAATCAAGCTGAACAGGAGGCGATGCCCCCTTCAGTCAGGTCCTCTGTTCCCCATTTAAAACTGAAATGAATGCAAATCTGAAAGTGACTTTGCATTTGCCACGCATCTCCTCTGCCTCTCAGGCATTCTATCACTAACTGATTGTAACTATGCAAATGATACCGTTATCTGTGGCACACACGGGCATTTGTACTGCAGCACCAGCAGTTTAAAATGCTTGATGAATCCAAGGCTGATTGGCAGTTCCAAACTTATCTGTGACCTAATTTGTGGTCAGGAAGTACATGCAGATTTGGATAAGGGCAAAGCCAATGGCAGAAGTCTGTTCCTTCAGGTCTTAAAAGACTTGAAGTTTGGTTGCCAGGGATTAAAAAAAAAATTATTATTATTATTTTTTTTTTCAAAAAGGTCTGCATCTGGGATCTGGATGGAAAACAAAATTCGTCAAATGTACCAAGAATTTTGAAGCTCCAGAGAGCTCCACAGAGCAAAAGTAATCCCGAGATAAAGAATGGGAACGATTTCTGCTACAGCTGAACTGATTGCAGCGGGATGATCGGTGGTGATGATTTCCCCATTGTTAGGGAGAAGGGAAATCTGCTCTGTCCCTGTGCCAAAGAAGCAACAAATTTATCTCAGGAATTCCCAGGTGCTCTAAGTGCTGGAACCCGTACCAAAATAAAAGCACATAAATAAATAATCTAAAAGCTAGATTACAGGGAGGTGGGAGGGAGATCAGAGGACAGTAACAGGTATTGATTACTTGCAAGCTGATAATATCTCACGTCTTCTAGACTGTGCTGCTGAGTTGTAGAGGTCAAGTGATTTGTCCAAGTTCACCGAGCTGGTAGGTGGTGGAGCTGGTAGAAAAGCACACAGTCTCTGCTCTTTTCACTCTCCCAGTCACTGTCTCTAGGAGATATTGTCTAGATCTATATACCAACCGCGGGGGGAAAAAGAAGACTATTTGACCTGTGTAGTACCCCAGGCCAGAGTACAAGTGGAAAGCCTTTGGTTGACTGACACAGCTGCATGCTGTTTGGAGCTCAGCAAATTTGCCTCATGGGAAGCTCAGTTGTCTCCCTTCCTCTGAGCCACCTCTTCTCTGATGGGTCCCCGCCAGCACTGACTATTTGCTGTTACTACTTCCCAGTGATCAACAGCTATTTTATGTTTCCTCCCATTGTGCTTCACTGCACCTTTGTAGTCCTTCTGCCCACCTTCTGCGTGCCGCTCACCTTCATGTTATTGAAGGGCGGTTGTGTTTGTGGTCCGTTATTATGTTCTTGAACAGTCCTATGAAGTAGAACTTAAAGGCCCCAGCTTATAGAGAAACACACATTAGCTATCACTCCTCTCCGTATTGCTCACTTTCACTAGGATCTTTGTGACTGCATGGATATCTACAAGTTCAAATGCAAAGTCTTTAATTTTTTATGAAAAGGGAACCATTGATTAAAATCTTCTAGCTAACATTAATTGAGCATATATTATCCCCAGGGCATTATGTGAAATGCATAAGGAATTACTTAAATCTCAAAATCACCCAATGGCTTTTGATGTTAGTTCCATTTTACAGATCTAGAAACTGAAGTCTATAGTGATGAAGTAGTTTTTCCAACATCATAGCTTTGCTGACTGGCAGAAACAAACCTTCAGCTCTGGTCTGATTCACACCAAAATCTTAGTTAAATCCACTCGACTCTTAACTTTACTTGTTTTGTGTACTCTGTATGTTAATGCCATTCTTGGAGTCCTGGTCTATTTCATCTCCATATCCACAGTAATCAATTCATTACTTGCTATAGACTCAGGTAAAATGATCACTTCTACAGTGAGACAGAATGAGAATCAGAATGTACAGTTTGTGTTTACTCCCTCAAGTTTGATTCTTACTTGATCAGTTGATAAAAGGTGAACTAAATTCTAATTTCTAGATGTCTGTTGAAGAACCTCAAAAAGTGTTACAGACAAATATGGTTTTATTATTTAGCAGATGCCCATTTGGACTGCGTAGACACAATTTGGACCTTCCTGGTGGTACCTTGGGTCACCAGATGGAAGTGGGCTGTGATACTGGCCAGACTGCTTGAACCAGAATATGCTTTGCAGAGCCGAGTGGTCAGACTAGAAATAATGCATCAAGATACACATTCCTGGCAACTCTATTGATGTTCCCCCTGGTATTCTAAATGCTATGTTAAACCCTCTCACAATGATACTTAAAGCTTTCAGAAAATAGTTGAATATTCTGGATGGCTGAAATTGGAGGGCTCTGTGAAGGCATGGGAGTAAATAAGAGATAAATGACTCCAGTTCTAATTGCTCCATTCTGACGATTAGATTTTGGTTGTATTTCATAAATATATATCAGATTGTACTATTATCTTCAAGTGAGCTGTTTTCTGCAAAGGCTTAAATCCAGCAACCAGCTCTGAAACTTACTTTCACATTTTAATTAGTACAAATGCCTCTTACTTATTGAAAACTCAAAGCCCAAGCCGATGATTTATCTACCAGGTAGTAGAGAAGCATTGCTGAATAATGTCCTGTGTCTTACAAACATATCTTATTGTTTTGAGCCATTAAATGCTGATATAGTAGTTGCCTGCAGCATGCTCAAGCAATAAGCCATGACAGGAACTCTCCCACTTCATGCTGCCTGGGGTACATTGTCAGGGAGTTTTCTAATCACACAAGAAGGTGAACTCCCAAATATATTACATTAACTGGCTATTCCTTTCCCACACGATGATAATCACCTGAGCTGTTTATTATGTATTTGTTAAAAATCGCTCTATATCTTAAGTCAAGCCAAATCGCATCAAATATTTGCAGACCTCAACAATTACAAGAAAGAACAAAGACAGAAATCTTCTGCTTTGGGTATTTCAAGTTTTTATTTCATTATTTCATGCCCTCAGCTCCTTCTCTCCAGAGATTTTGTCCCTCTTGTATCAAGATTTCTTTCACCTCTGTTTGCAATAACACTTTCTTCTTTATTTTAGATTTTTAAAAAGCTATCTCAGGAATTTTGGTGTAGCTCCTGATTCAGCTGCCTTGATGGTAATTGAGAGGGGAATACAAACTGAACTCAAGTGCAGTTCCACTTAAATTTACTTCCCCTGAGAGAAGAATTTCCAAAGCTGCCAGTCCAAAGGATTTTATAAAATTTGTATTTGTAAGAGTAGCCCTTCATTATATTTTATTCTTTTTGAAATGATCTAGCGTACGGTGAATATTATCACAGCTTCCAAAGAGGGCGGGTGAAGTTTGTGTGTATAAGAGAAAACTAATGGGTCTTGAGAGCTTTCCTTTTTGGTTAAAAATAAACACCAATATCTCTGAATAAAGTGTCATGACTGCACTGTCATTCTGTTTATAGACCTCTCCATGGGGACTTTCTTCTGCATTGAGACAATCTGTGAAGATCATCGCTCTTTCACATTTAAAGATGATGGTTGTAGATATAAAAGTAGCCTCTGCTCCTTTTATGTCTTCATTTTTATATTTGGAGATATAGATATACATATTTAGAGTTAGAGATATTTATAGATTTCTCTGTTGATAGATATAGATATGAATGAATTCACTGAAAAGTCTGAGGAATGACTAGCGGCCTCTCACTGGGATTTTTAGCTTTTTGAAGTATGTATTCTTTATGTAGGATATGGCCAGAAAGAGACTTAAAATAGATATCATTTCAAGTACAAACTGTGCCATTATTACCATTTCCTTATTCTGCTATATTTCATGGGCATCAAAATGGCCTGCAAGGGTGTGTGTGGGGTTGTGAGCTAGGCAGATGTTTCTATATAGGCGTGAGTGTAATTTCAGCAGGTCTCATATTTAGGACATAGGAAATCAGGATATAGGATATAGGAAATCAGGGTAAGGATAAGAATAACATTCGAATGTTCAAATCACATGGAACTGCAAACAAAAATAATTATGAGGAAGTATGTCACAGTAAAAATTGCATTTCAATAACAATTTAAATTAAAGGCAACCTGGAGAATTGTATAACCTTAAACAATGCTACTTCAATAAAATATTAATTTAAATTAAACATTTAAAAGAGGAAGAGATTAATTAATGATTTGTAGGATGGATACCCCTGCACAAGATTTAGTTAAAAGCAGAAAATTTACAAGGAAATTTGGAGAAATCATGTTGATTTAAAATCATGTTGGTTGTGTATGATATAGGTGCATCAGTTCACACCTCTTCAGATGTATGTTACTGTATGACACCCTCCAATAAAGAAACCATAATCCTCCACTCTCTTATCTTAGGCCTCTGCCCCTTTAATTACCCACTTCCATATTTCCTGCCAGTTACTTAAATTTTTTAATCAGAATACTAGGGTTTGTTTTCGTTTTGATTTATCTGAAAGCATCTGTAATTATTTTTCTCCTTCCAGTTTATTTCACTTAACCTAATCCCCTCCAATTTGATCCATGTCACAAATGATATGCATGCAAACATATATACATACACACATATCTATATGGTATATATGTATATACATATATTACATATTATGTATGTACATATATTATATATCACATTTTATTTTTCCATTCATCTTCCATTATGCACATTGGATTGTTTCTGTAAATTGACTATTGTAAAAGTATTGCAATGAACATAGGAGTGCAGGTATTTTTTAGGGAGATGACTGGGAATGGAATTGTTAGATTATACTGGGTTATGATTGCAATATTTAGTTTTAATATTTTGGGATACTGCCTGCCATTTCTCATAAGGGTTGGGCCAGGTCTAAGTTCATACCAACAATTTAAGAAGGATCCTTTTTCTTCATATCCTTGCCAAAACATGTTGCTACTGGTCTTTTATATATGAATCATTTCCACAAGTATGAGTGGTATTTCATTGTGATTTAATTTTAATTGTTTTCATTAAAAGAATACATGCAACTCTAAAAAACAAGAAAACAAATAGCCAATCTCAAAATAGGAGGAAGAGCTAAATTGACACTTATCCAAAGATGTACAGGTAGCCAGCAGGCACAGGAAAAAAGTATACCTTTTTAAACTATTAATAATTAGTAAAAGTATTACTATTATACTTAATCACACTCTTGTGTCCCCCCATGAGTTGCATTAATGTGCAATCATGTAAACCTGAGACAAATGGAGAACAGATTTCAATGCAACCTAATTTGAGAATATCTGTCAATATCTCTGTAACAGAGGCCACTGTTTCTGTGCTTTGTCCTCTTGCCTTCTTTCCTCATTTCTCTGGTTTCTCAAAAATATTGATTAAAAATAAGCAGTATCTTTTTTTTTTTGTTATTGTAGGATCCCTTCCTAGTTTGAGACAAAGCTAGTCTCTCCTCATTGTTAACTTCTCAGTCATTAAGTAATTCCTGAATTTACTAAGTTATATAAAATATTGACATACCCCAATCTCTTTTCTAACCTGTCCCATTCCTCAGGGACATTTGACTTCATGATGGAATTTTTTCTTCTATTTTTTTGTTTCCATTGTTTTAATATTGCAGGGGGCAAAGATTAAAGTCAAAATATAAAAAAACTTTCTATTCTTCAGCAGTGGTTTATCTCCGTATTTCTCTTATTAGTTAGTGCTGGTAGCAATTTGGGTTGATGTCAAACATGAAAGGGAGACTCCACTATTCTTTTGATAAATATTGTCCCCTCAGGGTTCATGATATTTATGAGATGACATGGGAGAGACAGATAATTAAGCTAGCACTGGAGAAATCAAGGGCAATACTGACATTGAGTCAAGATCAGACCAGAAACAGAAAGGGACCTTTTGCTCATTGGGAATAGTTCATATCTGATACTGAATTGAAGGTGAGGCTGCGAAATGCCACCCTGATCTTCCTTCAGGATTGTGGCACTTACTCTCCTGGTTCTTGAGGGTTTTGACTGGTGAAGGTCATGGCCATGTCCCTCCCTAAGAATTGTCCTAGGTAGAAAGAAGCTACTTCACTTAATATTAGATCTCTTTTATGAGAGATGCTCATATCTAGTGACCAGTTGATGCAAACTTCAGTGCTGATTTGCCAGTAAAGTTGAATGCTAGCATCTGTGTTCTAAAATAAATATGTGATAGTATGTACATTTATATATAACACACGTGGTGCTTCACTTCCACATAGTCTATAACATAGAATTTAGACATGGACACACATAATACCTTTCCCCCCAAGATATAGGACATGAAACCAAAAAGCTTCACACTTCTGGGCAGAGAGGAAAATTGTGTCAACATTGAATACCACTATTCCAATACTGCTCAAATTGATAAGGGGATGTCTGTTTGTAGTCCTAGCCCTAAGCAAGAAGTGACTCTTCCAACTTAAAAGGGTTTAAATCCTCTCAGAGAGCAGCCTGATCCCAGAGAGTGCTGACACAAGCCACATGATTGCAACACAGAGCACTTGGGCAGGAGCCAAGGACCCCAGCATCACAGAGGCACTCAACACAGGCCAGGGCTGGTGGGGGGAGGGAAGTCCTCCACAGAGACCAATGAGTAATTACCCACTGTACTTTGATCAAGGACACATTTACAATTTTTTTTTTTTTGAGACTAGGTCTCGCTATTTTTGCCTGTGGAACCGCAGGCTCATGTTGCCCGGGGTATCACAGACTCAAGCAATCCTCAGATTCAGCTTCCCAGGTAGCTAGGATTACAGGTGTGCACTACCACACCCATCTATGTTTTTTTTGAACTAGGTCTTGCTACTGCCCCCAGTGGGACTTGAACTGCGATCACTGGCCCTGGCTGCTGCTTCCTAGGCTGCCACTTACAGGCATGTGCCACCATGCCTGGTCACATTTGCAATATTAAGATACTGTGTCACAAAATGACCCAACAAAACTTAGTCCACAACAACTGCTAGGGTATTTTAGGTAATAATGTAGTTGCTCTTTCCGACATTTTTTAACCATTAGAAAGAAAGTCTCAGATAAAATTCTATCACCCACGTAAACATATATTAAGCATTCATTTACTAGAAAGCTGTCATAAAAACATTTCAGACAACATGTTCTATTCTATAAGTGAATGCAACCCACCTCTCATCTTTGTGGGTACTCTTATCATGCTTCGCAGGTAAAGGTGACTTCAAACAAACATGACAATATTTTAGAGACCAGTAATGGGTACAAAGTCATTTAAGAATTAAATCTCAGGCACCATCCTTAAGGGGATAGCCTAGAGGATTTTCTAAACTTTTATATATTGCTTATGAGAAAGTAGAGATTGTTTGTGAAATAATTAAATCCATCTACATATAAAAGAACATTAACTTTACCTGAGAAAGATGATTTCCAAGTACGTTAAATAAATGTCAAAATACTAATTTTGTCAATGAAAACCCATTTTGAAAAACAAAGGAAGCTAAATAGCTGAGCCTCTCCATGTTGATTAAAGTTATGGATTGTTGAAGTGTTTATATTAGTTTGAAGTATAGGAAACTGATAATTTTCAATCACATTTGATGAACAAAAATGGAAAATCAGGTATCTACTTTTATTAGTTTAATTTTAAAATTAAATATTTACACCCTTCTGATTGAATGTATTATTAGGGCAACTGACCACACCTTTGAAGTGACTATCACATACATGAGCTGTACTGATTTATGTAAAAGTGAATTCTAATCATCATTTGAAGTGATAATAAAAATGTTAGAAAATAGAGAAAATATTCTTGATCGTTCATCTCCTTGTAGGAAAAAAAAAAAAAGAAAGGCAAGAAACAAATGAAGAGTCTAACAGAAACATACACATTTTATTTAGTGAAGCAGCTGATAGCTCATTTACTTGTGGATTAAACTAATCTATCAAAAATCACTACCCACTACTAGAGTTTGTAACATGTAACATTGTTCTCTTTAAAGCATGTTAGATACAGTGGTTTCAACAAGTTCCTTGATTGTCTCTATAAAATTCTGAGTTATAGGACCCCCTAGGTACTGCTATCTCTAGCCAGGAGAATCTATCATCACAATCAAGAATTTCCACTCCAGTCCCTGAACCTCAAAGAAAGCAGCCTTATACAGGCTTTTTGTTAGTGTGCTTGAGTGTGGAATTGATTAAACTACAGAATTAAAGGGGGGAAAAAGGTAAATGTCAAAGCCCTATGGTCAAGAAAATTTAAGAGTTAATACTTTTTTAAGTTTATCAAATTGTATTGTTGAACTATAATTACAGATATAATAAAAACTCAGTCAATAAAATAGACATAACTAGACTCATGAGACCATCATTTATTGATTTTGTAAGCATTACACTAGTATATTTGATGTGCATGTTGTCTCTAAGTATTACTGATTCAAGAATCTGTTGAAGGTTGGAGAAATGCTAAATCAATCTTGAGGATGGTGACATTTGTACAGAGTGATTGGCCTTTGAACATCATTTTTATCTTAGAGAGAAAACACATTCTAGTACTAGTAGGGAAGGATTGACTAGGTATGCATCTATATAAAAGCAATTTTAAGAAAAAACAATCCAAGGGAACATCAGAATCATCTTAAATTTTGGAAAAAAGCAACTTCTAAAGATGTACCATTGCTTTTCAAATTATCTCTTATTTTTACCATTTGTTTGAGGTATTAGATTCAGTAAGAAGATATGATTGCATTATAATCAAAGTACCTGTTTTCATTTCCCCTTCAAACTCTATGAGTAAAGATTGCTGAATAAGATTGTAAGTATAATAATTATTCTTATCATTTTTCCATAATTGCTTTAGGGGGATATAACTTTCTCTGAATGATACTGAAACTAGGACTCAGAAAAGTTAAATGAGTTGGTGAAGGACATATAGATCCTTGGTGGTTTTGTTCAACAAAACATGCTGTATAAGAAGTCTTTTGTGGCTGTACCCCAACTTGTTGCCAGAAACTCTTCAAAGAAGGGGGAAATATTTATTTATTGAATACTATTTTTTGTTAAGTATGTTTTAATATATTCTTAACTGTTTATTATTCTTTTTTATTAAAATTATGATTCAACGTAACATGAGAACTCCATGTTGAAATATGATTTGTCTCACTCCAAAGCCTGTACCCATGCATTGATTAAAATAATCTTTTCCCAAAAATATGAACTGGGTTACCAGTTGTCTGTGAAAAGTTTCCTATTTCTCTCATCTCAAGGCAGTCAGAAAAATTTATTATATCTGATCTGAATTTATTATATCTGGTTTATTATATCTTGGTTTGATTCCTTAACAATGAGATATGAAATGTGAAAACGAGGAAGAGAACTGGCTGGATTACAGAGGTCAGTGGGTTGGTTAGGGAACTGATGCCTGTTCTACAGGCTGCTTCCTCTAACCCTCAAGTGAAACTTCTTAGTAGGTGCTAAGTGAGATGAGAGCTGAAGGAGCCATCAGCACCTTATACATGGCATGCAGTCTTCAGCCCGACCTTTTAATGGTCCTTCTTAAGACCAGAATTGCCATAGCCCCTTTCAGAAAGGTCTGAGAGCATAACTTGACCTTTTGGATTCATACGCTAGAGGATTTGGTCTTTGCTGTAGATGTTGTGTTGGAGGCCCACCTGGAGCCACCCATGTAAGAGCACTGACAGGCTCTGTCCCACATCAGGCAAGGAAACTTGACACTCAACTAACTTTAACAGGCTTTTTTTTTTTTTTTTTTTTTTTTTTTTTTTTTTTCTCCTTTGCCATCCAGTACTGCCTACCGAAGGAGACCCAAATTAGGTCAATCCATTTTTTTTGTGTGTGTGTGTGTGTGTGTGTGTGATTAAGTCTCGCTATTTTTCCCCATGGATCTGCAGGCTCGTGTTGCCTGGGGTACCACGGACTCAAGCAATCCCCAGCCTCAGCTTCCCAAATAGCTGGGATTACAGGTGCGTACCACCGGCCCATATATTTTTTGGGACTAGGTCTCACTGTGTTGCCCTGAGTGGGACTCGAACCATGATCCCTAACCCCAGCCACTTCATAGGCTGAAGCTTTTAGGCTTGAGCCACCAATGCCTGGCTAGGTCAATCATTTTTTAATGTCCTTCAATCTATGTATTTTTTTAAGTTTTTTTTTCTTTTTCAAGTCTTTTTTAAAAAATACTTTATTTATATATGAATTTCACATTTCTATGATCTCTGGGGTTCACCCCCCCTCCCTGACTGTTCCCACCCTGTCCCATCCTGTCCCATCACCCCCCCCCCCAGGTTGTGTACTTCAATTTGGTTGTTGGCTTGTTTTGACTTTTCTTCATAGATTTTTGTTTATCTTTCCCATGTCCCATATAGTAGTGAAACCATTTGGTTTCTGTTTTTTTTTCTTTTTGACTTGTTTCTGCTAATATGATTTCTTCTAAGTTCATCCATGTTATCATAAAATCATCTAATTTGTCAATTTTAATTGTTGAGTAATATTCCATTGTGTATATATATATATCACATCTATTTCTTTTACTATTTTTTTTTGCATGCTTCTCATAACTGTGTATTCATTTTCCTGATTTGGACATTTTAAATGAAATTTTGCTTATAAGATACCATAGCAGTTAAGGGAAAAAAACGGAAAGAACTCTATTATTTTCTCTTCTAAAACATTGTGACACAAAGCCTTAACAAAACATTTTATGTTTTGACACAATGTGATGAGAAAAGAAAGGGCTTCATACAAATCTAAAGTTTGAATGCTGCCACTGTCATTTGAGATGCAACATCTTAGAGCCCCCAGGTTTATTATTTCAGAGGAGGTAGAAACACTCTTACAGTTGATACAAAACAGTAGAGATGGGAAACTGACCATCACAAATTCCTAACCTGGGGAGAGGATTTAATTTGGTTATTGTAATTGACTTTTCCTGCTAGTAATATTTTGTACACTGATCCACTGAGAAAGTTGCCAGGTTAGAGAGCCATGGAATAGCAAAGCCCTAAGTGATAATGAGCTGGAAGCCCAAGCCCAAGGTATCTCTACTCCGGGACACGCCCAGGTGTGATGACCATTCTGCAGGTGATACCAGTTCTGCCCTGACTGGCTCCTCTCCTCTCAGATGTGCAGTCCCCAAATAACTCACTGGCACAAGGGGATAACACGGGACTTAAAAAGAATGAGTCTCTTTGCTCTAAGTGTCCTTTGCAGGAATGTGTAGGTCTCAGAGGCCGGTGTTCCTGCCAAGATAATATAAACACCACATTACACAAACAGCAGCTTTGGTGAGATTTAAAAAAGGTGGTTTGTGTTTCTCGCTTGCTATAGTCCAGCTCAACAGTAAAACCCGCTAATTTCTTTGCATGACCTAAAAGCTGTCATGTGATTTGTCAACTATTGTCTCTAGAGCAACTCCAACGTGGAACTCTAGTCATTCTGTTCCTGCACACTTTCCTCCCTTCAAGTCTTGATTCTTCCTGTTTTCTTTAAGACAGGTGGTCTAATTTCTGTGCTTTAGATGACTGGTCTTAAATGTCATATCTAGGCTCAAATACCACTCATTCCAAGAGACCTTTCCTTATCTACTCTCAAAGATCTCCCTCTTCCACCGCTAATTTTTTTCTTGTTTAGCTTTTCTGAGAAAAGTGAAATTATGATTTGTTCACTGTCTTTCCTTTGCTCTCTAAAATAATGCATTTAAACACAAGAACCACCACATTCCCATAGCTGGCACATAATAAAAACTGTCATTGATTAATTTTAGGTGCCTGGGATATTGGTACATGGAGGGAAAATGGCAAAACATGAGAACAAGTGCGAGAAGCAGGTGCATGAAAGAGGCAGTAGACAAGATCCTGGTAGATCCCATTCTACAGAACAGATGAAAAATGTATTTTCCTTTTCTTTCCCTAGAAGGATAGAAATAAAAGAACTTTGAGCAGATGGATAGCAGAATTTGATTTATGGAATATATTAGGTGCATTGACAGGAACAGTGGTAAGGTACATAAAACAGAGGTGACCAAAATAGGCATTTTGAAAATTCAGAGGTAGAACTTAGTAATTTTTCTTGAATGAGAGAAGAGGGTATTGAAAATACATATTTTTTTAATTTTAAATGTTGATTAATTATGAAGTTCCCTTTCCCCCTTAATTGATTTAAAAAGCTCTAGTGATATATATATATATACACAATCAATTCAAAAAAATAGAATTATTAAAAAATGAAAAGTGCTAGTGACTTATCATTTTTTTTAAAAAGAGTAATAGTTCCTCAGCTGCCCAGATATAAGATTTTTTATTTTATTAAATGCCAGTTATAGACTGATTTTAAGAATATATAGAAATTCACATATATTTTAAACTGTTCTAATACCATAATATCATTTCAAACAACCCCACACACTCAGCTTGAGCTGTAGTTCAGATTAATACTTTTACATTGATTTAATACTTTATGTTATTTCCCTTCAAAATACTGTTTTAATAATTCATTGCTAATTTCTAAGACCAATGGTATTCTTCAGAGTTCTCTATACACCATGGTGTCTATGACAGGAATACTTTAAAACACATCTGGTGTTTGTTGTTTGGGTGAAGATTTTCATCAAAATCTTTCCTGTAACTGTAAGAAGACACGTTAGCAGAATAATCAAGCACAAAATACGAAAAAGTGAACTTAGGAAAGAAAATTCCAAGTTGAAAGAGCTAGACAATCCCAATTGTCTTGTCCCTGCTTGGTTTCACAGGTTTTATTTGAAAGGTGAACGTGAGCAAGCTTCAGAGATGAGTGTAGGAGGCAATGAAGTATAATTCTAGAGCATCAAAGAGTTCAGATTCAAGCCTGGGGCCTTCAAGATCACCCAGCCATCAGTTACATGGATGCTTGATGTACAGCCTGGGCCTGAACAAAGCCCAGCCTTATTTTGAATATCCTTGAGCTTATTACCATGGTGCCTTTGAATTACTATCTTTTATATATAACATACTTCCTCATTTTTGGTTTCTGTTCTTTTCCCCAACTCAAAGAATTTCCTTTTTGGTGACTGGAAAACATGTTGTTTTGTAAATCAGCAGTTCTTGCCACTGCAGAACTACCCAGTACATTTCCATTTTATGGTTGAGACCAGTGTTTGGTTTCATTTTTAGAGACCAGTTAAATTTACTCTGCCTAGAAAGAGTGACATGTGATGCATTGCCAAGCTCTGCCCCTTTCTTAGGTGAGATCCCATCTAATTTTATCTCCTTTATCTCTCCTAGAAGGTGCAGAACTATATATGGAAAATAACTTTCAATGCAGGGTCATAGTTACATTCAATAAGGAAAAAATAATAATCTTACTTCCCCACCCCCATTGTACACTGACCCACTAAGAAAGCTACCAGATTAGAGATTCTCAGCCTTGTAAATTCTTATGTGTTGATGAGCTGGAAGTCCATGTCCATGGCTGCTCTACTCCAGGACACTTGGTGAAACTTCTCTGCACCAAGAAGACATTTGTTCTTTGTATTTTTAAAATAATACTTCTCGGCTTACAAGAATGACAATACAGATCTTTGTATGGACATATTTAGAATAGACTGAGAGAAAGAAGCAGATCTTTGTCTATCTCTGGATTAACATCTTTTAACTCTTAGGATGTATTTGAACATCTTGCCACATCTTGGAGTCTTTTCACAGAAACCCCCACCTCTTTGGCCAATTCTGCTCTAGTTTTTGTGTTTTTCAGTACTTGGGGTTTCTGATATCTTCTTTCTTAAGCACTAGTTTCCTGGAATTGCATAAATCTGGTTAATTATCTTATTCCAAATTTTAGTTATAAAATAATTTTATCAGTATGAATTTCCCATTTGCCCTATTTGAGCACATTTTGTGAAGATTTCCAGATTTTTCAAAAAAAGTCAATTGAATTTTTATATGAAGATTTTCAATTATTAAATATTATCTAATATCTTCTAATTTGCACTTAGAAATTCCAAACAAAATTGATGATCTTACTGGTTATATTTGGTTCACTTGTGACAAATTTGAGACTTTGACACCAGGATCAGTATCTATCTCACTTATTTGCTTCTTTGCTAATGCTATCTTTTTCTGGAAATGGTGCCTCACAGACCTTTTTATCTTGTTCTCTGCTATTTCCTTAGCTTACAACAAGTTCCATTAATACTGTTAAACAAATGGATTACAAAATCTGAAAACAATGTTTTCAGTATCTATGCTTCATCTTTTCCTACAGATAAACATTAATAAGACATTAATAAGAACACCAATACCAATAGAAATTTCTACTGTATACATTTTTCTGGTAACTTGATTTCTCTTAATTTATCAACTATAAATTTTAATCCAGGATCACAGCGTATTCTACTACTTTCAGATGCTACAGAACACTGCCAGAGGATTTTGTTGATTGCTTTCTACTTCCTTCATTCTACAGATTCTCAGTTTTTTTTTAATTCTTTTTTAAATTTTCTTACAACCTAAGCAAAATAACTGTTGATAAGATTCTCAGTTTTTGTATGTTCTGTGAAGACCGCTGATTGGCTTGTGTTTAAATGGTATGTACTCTGGCTGTTTTTGTGACCCCATTTCACTGTTCATGTTGGATATTCTTCAAGGGTCCAGAAGGATGATTTCAAAATATGTTCAAATAAATAGAGAAGAGAAGGCACAGTTGTAGTCCGTCCGGTTGGATACATTGTTGACTGTTATAAAACAAACAATTCTAGGCTACTTTGAAAAGCCTGAATTCAGTTGTTGACTAAAAAAACTGGGGTTTATTCTATCTCTGCTACTAACAGTGCACAGATAAGCAATCATGCTCACCCCAATTTTGTTTTTATCTGCAAAATAAAGAAGTTAGTGTGAATTAGCTCTGAGGCATTTCATATTATTAGGATAAATGATAATATTTATTTAATAAAATCAAATAAACCAAAATATAGTTATGTGTTGGCAAGAATGTAAAAAATTTGAACACTTGTGCACTGATAGAGGCTGTAAATGAATATGAAATGGTGCAACCACTATAGAAACAGTATGGGTAATATGTAGCAATTCCTTCCAGTTATATCTTCAAAGAATTGATGATAGGATCTTGAAGAGATATTTGTACTCCGATGTTCATAGCAGCATTAGTCATAATAACTGAAAGGTAGAAGCTACCAATAACTGGGCTGGTAAACAAAATGTTTGGTGATCGATGGTAAAATGTTATTCAGCCTTTAGAGGGGCTGCTAACCCACATTACATGCTAACCCACATTACAACATGGATGATTGTTGAAGATATTATGCTAAAAAATTCCCAAGCTGGATAGTATAGGGAAAGTATTCTGTGATTACATTTTTATAGGTGTCTAAAATAGTGAATCTCTGTGAGACAGAGAATAGAGCTTGTCAGGTGCTGGGGGTGGGGAAAGATGGGTACATACATTCAGTTGAAAGGCATTCTGGAGATGGATAGTAATGAAGGTTGCACTACAATATAAAGGTGCTTAATGTCACTGAACTGTGTAGTTAACAGTAGCTAAGATCGTCAATTTTATGTTATATGTATTTTATCACAATTAAGTTTGTCTTTAACCATATCACAGGATTTTCCTTGTTAGAATGTTTTACAATTCCAGAGATCCTCATTAAAACCATGCAATGAGTTATTTGCAGACTTTTTCTGTCTCATAAGTGCTTTCTTAGAGGAAAGCCTGAATCCTTAGCAAGGTTGGGTTTAAAAAAAAAAGAATGGTCTTCGACTTGTCACCTACATCTCCCAGTTCTGAGTCCCACAGAGATTTTCGAATTCTTCCCATACGGATTCCATGTTTCCATAGGAAAAAAAGAAATCAAGTGTTCCTTGCAAATTATCTGTTCTTCAGACTTCTGTTCTGGTCCTCACCCTCTTCACCCATCCAGCAAGATCATGGCTATTCCGTAGGTATTTTATCCTTGAATCTCAAAGAGCAATCTAGCCTCTTCTTTCTGCTCCTCTTGCACATTCAGTTCCCCAGAGCTGTGTTCAGCTGTCAGCCTCCACGATGAGCAGCAGCGATTCCCCGAGTTATTAGGGAGCACTCGGAGCGTCTCTGCAGCACTGATACTGACAGTTGAACACACAGGAGCAGCTGGCTCGGTGGGGAATGGAAAGGGAGGGGGGAGCTATTCATTGCAGTGTATTTATAACTTGGCCCTGAAAGCAGGCATGGCGGTATTCAAATAGGAGAAGGTGAAAAGACATTTTATCCTAATTAAAAAGGTAATTAAGTAACACACGGAAGAATTTAAATCAGTGCTCTTGGTTTTTATGACAGGTCTGATGGTATAACTACCCAGAAATCTTTCTGGAACAACAAATGCTGCTTCTTTAGCTCTGTTGCTTGCTGAGTGGCCAACTATGGATGACAAATTGCAGTGAGAATCCTGGGCAAAAGAGTCTGAGATGGGAAAGGTAACTCTCAGAGGAGAACAATGCATAAAGGCATGAAATCTCCTGATACCCAGATTAAATAGCAGACTCAAATTTTGCTTAAGCCACCATCACTACCAGCTCCAAGCCCAAATCCAAATCCACTGCCTCCAGGAACAAGACTGGCCCCCTCAAACTGAACTTCACGAATATCTTCCAGTCTTCCCATAGTTTACCTTTCTTCTTGCTGCCTGCTCTTATGTGTGGTATTTCCTGTCATTCTGTGTTTGCCAATCTAGTCAGACTACATCTTGTTTACTGTATATGTATCTGTTGATTTGAACTTCTGAGGCTATATTGCCTATCAAGTCAAGTAAAGTGATGATGTTCAAACAATTGCTCACTAGATTTTCAGAAGTCTCTAACTTGAATCAGAAAATTGAAGTGATATTTTATTTGAATCTTTGAAAATGTTGTTTTAATAGGATGTATTTAGACATTTCTGATTGTTATAAAATACCATTTGTTATTTCTGAGTACTAGCTATGCTAAAAGCATTGACATTTTTCTTTAGATTACATCTTTAATGAATATAGCAAATATCTTCAAATTTATCTGAGCTAGTTGTACTAAATATGTACATTTCCACATACATGCATAATCTATGACATACATGCATAATCTTTCACATACATTCATAATCTATGATGATTTTGCTCCCACAAATGAAAATGACACACACACATATATATACATACAGCTTATATATGCAATTTATAAATACTGTACCAAATTTAATGCAGATATATATTATACTTTACTTATGCTATTTAACATAAAATATATATTAGAACTATAATCCATAGTTACACTGTCATGGTGGATGAAGTTTGAGCACATAAAAACATTTTAGTGAGAAATCTGCATGTTGGAATAGAAAGAAGAGGAGGTGCCTTTTTACAATAAAGGGAGAAACCTCTTTTTGTTTGTTTGTTTGTTTGTTTGTTTTTCTCTTCCATCCATTGCATAATTCTATATGGAACTATGGGAAAGTTCTAGAGGATGTCTGGCTCCACATCAGACTAGATCTAGAAGGGAGCACTTACTTCTAAGGATATGATTTAACAACTTAACATTACTTACCTAAATGAAACCAATTCAAAATATTCACCAAAGAACTGTTCTTATCAAATAAGAGCCCCCATATATCCTTTTTTGAAATACACAGGTATCCAAAGAAAAGTGGGGAGGGAGGTCATCATATTGCATTTGCTCCTTATATAAATGCATCATAACATTTCAAACACTTGGAGAAGGGGCAGGTGCTAATTGTATTTTGCATTTGCCCATAAGCAAATGAAAAGACTTATCAAAAACATGCACAGCTAGTTCTTATTACTCGTGGCAATTATGTTCTATGCAACCTCGTAGATACTGAACAAGAGAAGGGGCAACCTGTGCTCCTAGAAGAATATACAGTTAGATTCCTGCACGCCTATGGACCCAACATTTTTATCAACTGGTTGATACAAAACCTTGCTTTATCTGTGTTCTTGTTTAAAGACACCTGTTTAATTCATTTATTGTTCATTCATTACCAATAAACTCGAAGTCAACAACACTATAGTCCATGTCTAAATAAAATTTATTTTGTACATATTTTCCGTGTTCTAGCATATCACAACCTTCTTGAAGTTTTTAGAGAAACTAGGCAACACTTTGGTGTTATGTTTTGAGAATACTTTAAACAGAAAACAGCAAAAATAATGAGAAAACTAACACTAAACAGACCTTAGAAAGGGCACTTGTTTTATTATATTAGAGCTGAAACATGGCAGTTGAGTCACCTGTTTGACCTCAACTGAAAACATGTACACCAGGCAACCTAAGTTTTTGTTGTTCTATGCATGAATGCAAATAATCATACAAACACTACAAGGACTGGTTTTGGAATCAACATAAATTCTAGCAAACAGGTGAATTTGCAGACATGAAATCCACAAATAATGAAGATCAAACACACCTTCATTTAAGTTTTTGAAAAATAGTCAATTTGCCACAGTGAATGCTCTTTTTGTTAATGCAATAAACCATCTTATGCACTCATTTATATTTATTTTGATTTTTATTATAACTGCCAAATTAAAGTGAGAGAATATAATGAATACAAATATTTTATAAATGAAGATTATTGATCCTAATAAGAACCAAACTTCTTTGTATATACATTTATATATAGAATTGATTTCAAGTTCTTTGTCAATCACTGTACTAGTTTCTGTTTTCATGATAATTGAAAATGCTTCTGAAAAACCTAAATGGATTCTTATTTTCGTGGTCTGGAGAAAATATCTGAATGGCTTCAAAAAACCCACTTGGAATGTAGAAACTTGGAAGGGTTAGAAGGTTGAATTCTCCCCCCAAATATTTAAAATTAACAACTCTATGTATTTCACATGTTAAGTTGAGAAATTTTTATAATTTTATTTGTTTGTTTGTTTATGTATTTATTCATTCATTTATTTTTTGAGACCAGGTTTTGCTATTGTTGCCCGTGGAACCACAGGCTCTTGTTGCGCGGGATACCACAGACTCAAGCAATCCACAGTCTCAGCTTCCCAGGTAGCTGGGATTACAGGTGCGCACCACCACGCCCAGCTATTTTTTTTTTTTTTTTTTCAGAACTAGGCCTTGCTACGGGCCCCAGGCGGGACTCGAACCACGATCCCTAGCCCTGGCAGCTTCATAGGCTGAAGCTTACAGGCACGAGCCACCGTGCCCGGCCAATTTTTATAATTTTAATGAGAAAATATTTACATGTTTGTTAAATGCTATAATAAATCAACATGAAAAATTGTGAATTTATAGTATATGGGTGATTATGATATTAAAGATATGCTTCACTGCTTCTCAGATCTATGTTAAGATATATCCTTTGTGTATCAGAATTATATGGATACTCAAACATTTTAATCCAAAATACTTGTCAATAATGAAAGCCTATCTTGATATTAAAAGATATTTGTATTTGGGCCAGGAAAGATACTTGTATTTGGGAAATTTACCTTAATTCCATTTTCTTGAATATTTCTATAAGTTTGTACCTGAATGAGATCATAGCTGACTATGTTTTCTACATGGATCGTCACTGATTGTGGTTTATGACTACGTTTTATAGACTGAAATTTTTGGAAAATGTCACTCTGAGGAAAAATAATGTTTATATCTTTCTATGATTTTTCTCAACAATACTTTTGCCTTGAAAAATGCTCTTGATTTTTTTCAAAACCTAAGAACAAGGTATCAAGCCTTTTTTCTGTTCCAACCTTGTGTTTAGTTTCTCTGAACTTTTCTAAAGATACCAATATTTTCCAAAGGGAAACAAACATAACTTTCACTCACACAGTGTTTTTTTTTTTTTTCTGCTTGTTCCCCAATTTCCATAACAGCAACAAAAGAAGACATTAGACTTTGTAAATTCTACAGTACAAATATTGGCAGTTTTCAGTTTTTTGTTTTTTTTTTCTCTCCATCTCAGGCCTAATGAGGGTGAACAGTAGTGAGTTCATGAGCTTCTCCAAGTGAGCCTAGAGGGCCGAGCTTATCCCTGATGAGCTGTTCTCTGAAGCTCTGGTGTTTACCAAATGTGTCAGATGGATAATGTTCATTAATGAACCTGAATATCTTGAAGCAGAGCTATTCCTCCAAATATTATGATGCTTTAATGACACTTGTAATAAGACCGCCAAGGACTACCAGCAGCTAACAAATACACATTTCCAAATGTAACATTAGTAAATGTTTGAATGCAGAAACCCATAAAACTGGTCTATGAAAGTTTGCTTACTTTGCCTCCTGAGGTCCTCAGAAATGAATAAGTGATGAAAATACATCCACATGTATAGCATTTTCACTAGGAAGAAATAGGACAACAACAGCATTTTCAGTAATTTGCATTTAATATATAGAAAATGGAGAAAGCACTAACTCATAACAAGACACAGAGACAATAAAAAGGGAGAAAGCTATATTAAATTGCATTCCTTTATGAGAAAGAAAATGAGAGTCTCACAAGAACCATCGTGAAAATGCTACTGAAGTGCTCTTGTCAGGTCCAGAATTCCATTGATCTCCTTGCACCAAAGCATTACCCTCGGACTGCCTATCTACTTGTGATGCTGTTTTTTCTTTCTACCCAATTCCACGGTTTTGTGACGCAGAGAGTCTTCAAGTCAACCCTTTCCTAACTTCATGGGGAAAAGAAAGCGTATTCAATGTTTCAATGGTTCTCTGTGGAATTCCATGGGTGGCTTTCATATCCTTGAGCCTGTGTTTCTCATACATTAGTTGACATGGTGGTTTCTTTTATCATTTAGAAACCAGTGTGATATTGCTTGGAGTCCATGTCTGTTCTTTTTTTTCCCATGGAAATTCTTAATGTAAAGTAAATACATCTAATTTCTGCTTCCCCATAAAATATTTCTGATTTTTTTTTTATTTAACTAAGGACATGACTATTAATATGTGTAAGGTGAATGGAACTGTTTTCTTACTATTTTATTTATCCTCTTTGAAGTAAAATCCATTGAGCTTATCAGTTATTCATTCATTTATCAGGTGCCTATTCAATAGAGTCATGTGTGGATGATTTGTGAATTATAGTATGTATTATAGAAAAAAACACCAAGAAACAATTGTTGTGCACTCTGAAATAGAGCGTAATTAAAAGAAATCAAATTTCTGACCATTGCATTGAGGCCTTCTCATATAATTGTGTATGTAATGTTTTCTAAAATGAGGCAGATTATTTTTTTAACTTTAAAAAATTAATATTAAATAATTTACTTATATATAAATTTCACATCTTTGTGATCTCTGGGATTTACCCCATTTCCTGGTCATTTCCACCCTCCCCCCCCAAGTTGTGTACTTTAATTTGGTTGTTGGCTTGCTTTGACTATCTCATAAATATGTCTTCTCCCATTCTCTTTCTGTCATTTTTTGTTATTGCAATCTTTAATGATCTTTCTTTTATGCAGATACTAGAAAATATTTATGTGAAAATTTCTGTTTTCCTTATAGTCTATAAATTTGAGTTCTAATTTTTACCTTTACGGTTATCTAGGTGGTTAGTGATCAAAATACACTCATATGAATAATGCTTAGAGAATATGCTAGATGCAGACCCTTTAACATGTGCCGCCCACCGAGTACTCCCATCAAAGTTTGTGTTTATCCAGAAAAATTTCCCTGAGTCTTCTATGTGCTATCACTAAATACTGTAATTATACATCTAAAGCTTATGGAAATAAATATTAATTAGTCAAATAATTTATTATATTGCACCAAAAATTTCTAATCCTAAAGACAGCTAAAAATAGCTAACAGCTGTTTTTGTTATGCCTTTAATAAATAAAAATAAATATATCTTGCTCATGATGATTTTGCAGGAAGTAATTCCACAACATTCCACAAACACATTTTATTTAGTAAAGATAGCTAATGAAGGCTATATTTTGGAAGTAGATTAAAGGCAATGACACTATGGATTTGCATTTGATTTTTTTTCTTGTTTTCCTTGCTTTTAAATGAAATGGCACCCCTAACAATGGCATTATTTTTGAATTCTCAAAGAAACAAATGTGTTTTGTATGGGTGTTCTGTGGGTATTCTGGTTTACGTCTCTTACAAAGATGTGTATATCAGATTCGTTGGTGTGCCTAGTTTGTCCCAGGAAGAGTGTGTGTTTGTGAGTGTGTTTGTGTGTATGAGTGTCCCTTATGATGGGGTAGCCAGTCTTGTCCAGGACTGGTTTCTACCTTGTGCCTTGAGCTACTGAAACAATCTCTGGCCATCCACTACCCTAACCTGCATTAAGTAGACTGGAAAATGAATGAGCAAATGAATATAAGCTGCTTAATATCAGTGATGTTTGTGGCCTTTATTTAGAAGTTTGATGAATTTGTACAATCAAAAAAATTGCTATAAGAACTGAACTTTTGTTTATTAGCCTATAATAAAGTTAGTTTTAGCATACATTGTTTTGTTTAAAATCTCATTCTTTAAGAATCTATTAATGATATTACAGTAGACTTAATATACTTGCAAAAGTATCTCTGCTAGAATTTTTTTTTTTTTTTTTTGAGACTAGGTCTTGCTATTTTTACCCACGGAACCGCAGGCTCACGTTGCCCGGGGTACCACGGACTCCAGCAATTCCCAGCTTCAGGTTCCCAGGGAGATGGGATTACAGGCATGCACCACCATGCCCAGCTATTTTTTGGGACTAGGTCTCTCTGTGTTGCTTTATGTGGGACTCAAACCACTATCCCTAGCCCCAGCTGCTTCATAGGCTGAAGCTTATAAGCACGAGCCACCATGCCTGGCTTAGATATAAGTTTCTTGGATAAAAATATATCCCTGAAGTATACTCACTTAATAGCTAATAAATGGTTATACAATTATACTATTAATCAGAAAAAATATTGTTTTATAAAAATGAGCAAATTTATATATAAAAAAGACACAACAAAAAGAAAATAAAGGCACATAAGTTTAGTCTTAATAATTCAATGGAAAATGTGTGTTAAAGTGTTATAGCCCATTATCTATGAAAACCATCATAACCAAGAAATACTAGAAAATACCTTATAGTGTTGTTTATGCTTTACCAGTTATTCTAGCTGTCATGGTTGGCATTCTTAAAATCATTGGGAAGAATTTGATATCTCCGTTGGCTTGCTTTCTATTAATAGTACTGAAATAATTAGAAATTAAGGAAAATTCTAGCAGCCTTTTTTATTTAACAGAATTCACTGTTGCAAGGCACCTAGGTTTCTGGTTTATATATATTCTTGTGTGCTATTTTATTTTATTTTTTTGGTAAATGAATTCACTTGGGCAATATGTCATTAAGGATTTTGTTTATGAGGAATTCAAAAAGAAAGAGCCAACATAAAGTAGCAGTGGCAGATAATGAAACAAGTCATGAAGCATATGACAACACAGGTTTGAGAACCAGTTTATGGATGATCTGCTGTCTGTGAACCCTCTCATCTAATATTTGTAAGCGCAGAGCTGGCAAAGCTTCCTGTATTTTTCAGAGCCTTTATTGATTTATGTAGGAATAACAAATAGGACCCCTGGCAGACATTCTCCTAAAATGGTGTTGATATCATAAGGGAATAAAAAGTATCTCTTCTTTGGGGCACAATCCCTTGGCATGTGAAACATTAATTGCCTTTAAAACAAGCCTCTTATTGACCACATTGGAAATAAAAAGAAGACTACGTCTAGTAACAAAATCATGGTGGAAAATTTGATATTTAACAGTCCATTAACCTGCTATTAAAGACCACTGATAGGAATTTCTTGTGAAATGAAGTTGCATTGTACACAAAGTTAGCAATGACACCACAAAGCATGGGGGGGGGGGGGAGAAGGAAGGATTCTTATCAAAACCTATGCTATTAAATAAATGAAATTGGAGCTACATGAAGCTGAAGACACAGATTACGGGTAATGGTGCAGAACCAGGTTACATGAGCACTGAGTTTCAGGCAGTTCTCATTCCTTTTACCTGTTCTTGCAGGAAGTTGAGCAATGTCAACTTCCACTTAGAATGCCGTTGATCACGGTGCTATGGAAAGTCAAATTGACAGTTAAGAAGAAGCAAAAGGTCCAGGGTCATGTCTCAGCTGGGTTTTAATTTATTCTCATTAGACACACTAATACAGCAGAGCATACAGTGGTGGTACTTTTTTCTTTCTTTCAATTTTTTTCTTAAGACCATGGGTCATGAATATTAATACAGCTTTGTTCAGGCTGCCACAGCGTTTACAAGATGGTGGTGGGGAGGTGGGCTGCCACATTATCATGTGATTGGATGTGCTTAAAGAAAGGGTTCCTGACATGCCAAATGCAGTCGAGTGAGCCGCCCAGCTCTTTGTGTTACATAATGTCCCATCTGTGCTCACGGAAGTGTGGCTTGATGAGGATGCCATCAGGTGATGTTTCTGACTTAATGGTATTCTTTCAGAGCTGGAGCAATAACCATTAAGGGGCCTTAATTGTATTCTTTGCAGTGGGAGCAATAAACATTAGGGGCCCTATTGTACCCTTTCCCAAAATGTCCCCCAAGTCCAATTTGGGGAGAGTCTTGATAGCCAGTTCTAATTTCAAATCTACCCTCCCATGCTATATGTTTTGAAGCTGAGGGGCTGGACAAAACAAAGAAATTAAATTAATAGGCATATCTCCACATAACCAGTTTCTAGAGAGATGCAGCAGCTGCAGTTATTTGCCTGACCTATCAGGGACTGGATAGAACAAAGTAAGATGTATCCAGTGGTCTGATGTGTTTTTTATGAAGAAGACTTAGGCTAAACTGCAGCTTCTCACCACAAAACATGGGGATAGGTTTTGAGGTGATACATAAAGAAGATCGATGCCATGAGACAAAGGGCTAAGTTGCTTTGGATGTTGGGAATATTTTCTAGTTTTAAATTAAATCAAGAATTATGGGATAAATCATGGTAATCCCTGGCTCTGTATTTCATCTATATATCTTTGCCTTTGCTTTTCTTTTTTCCTTGGGTGAAACTACATGCTAAAATAACAAATTTTCTCTGAAGTTAGAGTTGGCCCACTTTATTATTTTTAATATCAGATGGTTAACATTCTACAAGGAAGAAAGACAGTTTTAATATTATATTTTTTTAAGATCTACACCTGACACATTCATATCAATGAGATTAAATCAGATTCTAGTGGGTTTGCCTGAATTAATGGTACATGTATTATTTTGTTTTTCTAATTTCCTTCTCTTTGTCAAAATTCTAAGTGTCTTGGGTATGTACCTCTGAACTAATATGTAAGATCATATCACTTTTGTTTATTTTTTTACTCTAAATTTTATAATAGTTCCTAATAAATATAATAAGTATCTGAGCCAAAGTGAAGATGGAAAACAGTGGACCCAGCCTTCTGTGTCAGATATTATGTACCATATAGCAACCTGCTGGTTTGGGACTTAAATAAGTAAATTAAATGGAGATTACTATGAACAAATGTTACATTCTACAGAGTTTGAGTAAGTCTAATACTAGACTTATTTAAATGTTAGCCTTTACTCCAGGTTAGAAAACTTTGGCTTTTGTTATTTAAACAGATTTATAACTTCCTACCAAAATAGAAAATGAGCATATGTGTAGATTTCAGCAGAGAAAGTGGAAATAAATTCCTGTTGATTATTTTATTTAACACTGTGGTTTCTCACACAAAGACATTTAATTTCAAAGTGCTTTGACTTGGCCACAGCAATAATTGTGTATAATATCCATTATCTTTTAATTGGAATTATCTTTTATCTTTGGCTACATTTATTTGAGGATCCCTTCAGAAAGCCCACCAGAAGCTCAAATTCCAATTTGTTCTCTCAGCTTGACTAATGATGAAAAGTATCAAAAACGACTATTATGTGTTTATAAATCACCTCTTTTATCCTGATGCGGTTCTGGGATTTTATGCTGTTAAGTACCATTTCTCTGTAGAATATAAATGTAAAAATAACAACAAATTCAGCATAAACAATGGCACAAAATAAAAAGGAACAAGAAGTCTTTAAAGGAAACATCACAAAAGCAAAGTATGAAAAGAAAACAGCATAAAATATCTACAAGAAAATGTATTTTTCACTATTAAAAAAAAGAGTCAAAAATAGTCCCCATCCCCTTAGCATCTAACAGTTCTATTTGAAAAAGCATAGAATCTGTGGCACAAAAGCAAATATATCTTAATTGGGACCACTTTCATCCACCTGCTACAGTTTCTTTTTAGTCACATTGAATTTGTCTAACAACACTTGTTTACATTCCCTTGCTAGCACATTAGCATTTGTTTCATTTTATCAAAGAAGAAATATGGCCAGTTTAAAATGTTGAAGATACAGTGGCCAAGAAACTTCAGGTCAGCTTGTGGGATGAAGCAATAAACACACACTTCTCACTGTGAAGTATTACCCTTAGATCATAACGTGCTACCAAACACCCGCGATTAATTAAATCACTCATCCAATAATTATGCATTGAGGACCTGCTGTGTGCCAGGCAATCTGCTAGGAATTCAGAAATGAAAAATGCACAACTCACTTTCGCCAACACCCCTCCCCCTTCTTTACCTATCCTAGTTCCTCACCATCACCTGTGCTGGCTGGCCTTCTCCACCCAGGTCTCCACTCCCACTACTTCCAGGTCCCACCAACACCATGCTTCTCACAGCCTCAAAGACTGCATATTGAGACATTGATTCAGTAGCTCATTGGAATGGTGGGTCCTGATTTGTATCCTCTGTCCTCCTTGTCTCGCTATTTTTGCCTGTGGAACCGCAGGCTCATGTTGCCCGGGGTACCACAGACTCAAGAAACCCCAGCTTCAGCTTCCCAGGTAGCTGGGATGACAGGCGCACACAAACATGCCCAGCTATATGTTTTTTGGAACTAGGCTCACTACGTGACCCCGGTAGGACTTGAACCAAGATCCCTGGCCCCAGCTGTGGCTTCCTAGGCTGCTGCTTACAGGCATGCACCACCGTGCCTTGCTAGACATGATAATTTCTGCTACCAGTAAAGACTATGGGGTCTTATGACAGAACCAAGGCTACTGTAGCATAAAATTGTCTGAGCCCTGGACCTCATGGGGGCTATTCAGATGAAACTACAAGATTTGAATAGACTCCCTTCTATGCAGCCTACTTATGGACTCGATTCTAGGGCTGGTGACAGTCTCAGACCTCACCAGTCAATTTTGATGTCTTACAATATAGCTAAACTAAGCTCACTCACCCTCTGCCCTCATTCTCTCGATAATCTAGCTGTTATCCCCAGCAGGCCATGGGACCACAAAGTTTATCTCCCAAACACAGCATTGGTACGTAGTATCTCTTCACTCATCTCCATAAATAGTGTGTGATTCTCAGCATAGCTTACCTTTCACACAGTGCATTCATAATTCTTTGCTTATCTCTCCTAACCTAACCCTTTTTAAAAATATGCTTAACAGCTAGTCCCTGGCCCCTACCCCCACTTCCCTGCCAATTTAACTCATATCCCTCAGTGTTTCCATGTTGACTAAATATGTAGCCCTGAGTTGCAGCCCAGGAGTTTTACCTGGCTACCGGGTTACTGAAAGTAACATCTCCTGTCCCAGATTGCACCACTGCAGACTTACTTCTTGTGACCTAAAGTGGGCCATTGCTTCTCCCAACACCCCGAAACGATTGAGTGCTGTCAGCCAATGAGCGTGTTCTTATGCTCTTTCTGCTCCCAGTATCTCACTATCTAATCTTGACATCATCCTTGGTGCTAACCATGGACTTCAAACAGACCAGAGATGTTCTCTCCTGACACTGATTTGCAGTGCAGCAATACCAAGGACCAAGTCCTTTTCTGATCTAACCTGTGGTGCTTAGTCCCAACTTCTTCCCTTTCATAGTGGTTTGTCAGGAATACTCTGCCATATTCCAATGCTGAGCTAATTCCCTTTGAATTGAATCGGCTAAGGTCCATTTCTTAGCCAACAACAAAACTTGACTCAGCTGGTTTACATAGAGCAATTTATTATTGCACATGATAAGAGTCTGCAGTTGAATGATGTCATCAAGAAACTACGTATTTTTGTCTTTCTGTTCTGTTCTTTCTAACACGCAGGTTTGTTCTCATGGTTTGATTCCTTTTGTGGTTTTGAGTTGTTTGTCTCAGTTTCAGGTATCATAGTGACATCAAAGACAGAAAGATAGGAGTGGTAATTCCATGCCATCTATCTTCATCCATGAGGAAAACCATTCCCAGTGGTCTCTCAGAAGGTATCTGTTATTGAATCATTAGCAAGCTTCGCTTCTTATGCCCTTGACTGAATCAGTTATTGGTAAAGGGACTGTACAATGATTGGCTTTGATCAATCATAATTCAATCAGTATGTTTAAAGAGGAAATGAGCCTCCCCGAAAGCACATGGCAGCTCAGTGAAAAATGAAAACTTCTGTTATCAGGAAGGTAGGGGAGTCATGCCTATTGCAAAAGCAGCCAAGTAAGTCAGTCACATTTGTTATCCACTTAGAAGCAGCAGAGTCAAATGAGCGCTCTGTTTATTGTCCAACAGTCCACAGTCCACACACCCCAGGGCTTGCTGGTGGCTGTCATTTGACACTACCCCACACCACATTCAGAATCCTTCCCTTCCCATGCTTTCTCAGAGGCTGGGAAGAAAGGCACATTTCTCATGGCAGCAGGATGTTTCCTGTTTTCTTATAACTGCTTTGTTAAAACACAGTCAGTGGATTATTTCCTTTCTTAGAGTATTTTATTTCCATACAGGGAAAAGGAAGGTAGTTTTTAGCTATTATTCATTTTTATCTTATATTTATTTTTTTCGTGGCAACACTGGTTTATAACACTCTCTATGACGCAGAAGTACAGGATCACAGGTCCTCAGATGTATGTTATCACACGCACCACCAAGACACCCAGAGTTTAAAATGAGGCTGGAAATAAATGGTACTTTGGCAGTTTATGTATAATCTGTGTCTGACTCATGGAAGGAGAAGCATGGGAAATCATCAATATGTAAGTCACTATTTGGGATTTATCTCCAGATCCTAGTACCAAGCTTGCTCCACAAACACTGGTGTTAGAAAAAAAGGTAGGCGGGAAGCAAGCTTGCTCAACTGAATTCCATAGGAGACTTTAGCACTTTTAAAATCAAGAGAATCAATTACATTAAATAATTACAGATTTAATTGTGTTGTAAGAATTCCTTCTGAGAAATTTGGATACCTGTGTTCAATTCATCATCACTGTTTATCCTAAGGATCAGAAGATTTTGAGATAAGCATGAAGTTAGATGATACTGAAAGATGATGTATTACACTGCAGTATTGAAAATATTGATGAACTATCCTACACATGTGTCATAGAGACAAAAGTCAGCATGAACATCTCAGTGCAGAGGATAACACAAAGTAAGGAAGCATGAAAGAGATAGAGAATTAATTGTATACCTCGCAACAAGACTAGATTCAAGATCAAATCTCTGAGGTTATTGCACATTCTTCAAAACAAAAGGCATAGTGTTTAATTTGGATTGAAATTTTGCTAATAAATATTTCCTAACTTTCTATGTATCCATATATGTAAATGTATGATAGCTGTATCTAAAATATATATTATAAAAATTTCTAGACACAAAACAAAATTTAAAAAAATGGCACAAAAATACTTGTACCTTCCCCATTTAGGTTAATCAATGTTTAGCATTTCATGCATGTAGAATCACACACACAGAGTGCATATGGATGCTGCAGAATTATAATACAGCTGAATACTTTAGCATGCATCTCCTAAGAATAAGGACATTTTTCTAACCAAACTGCCATTATCATATTCAGAAAATTTATCAATGATTCTGTACAATCATCTTGTATCCAAATCATATGCAAATTTTCCATTTGGCCCACATATTTTATAGTAATTTTTTTCTAAGCTTGGATAACTTCACATATAATATTTGGTCACCACGTCCCTTCAGACCCTTTTGCTTTGTCCTTCCAACTCTCTCATTTATTTTCATAATGTTCAGTGAAGAGGCTAAGCCTTTGGTTTTGTAAATGTCCTATGTCTGAGCTCTGTTGATTATTTTCTCATTGGTGTTTATTTCATCTCCTCTATTTCTTGTTAACTAAAAGTTAAATCTAAAAGTTTAATTAGATTCAGATTAATCATCCTTAGGTGTACATTATATTGCACCACCTTGTGAGGTGCATAATTCCAAATTGTCCCACTCTTAGTTTTGTAAAGTTTGAACATTGGTTAAGGTCTAATTTTCAAATTTTTTCATTGCAAAAAGGCAGTTCAAAAATTATTTTATAGAGAATATTTAATAGCTTTGATTATTTTGTTATTGTAATCAGTTTAAAAATTAACTCTGCTCACTACCATGAAGTACAGATTTTACAGCAGGAGAATTTGAAGTTATACACAAACACACTTTTTTAAAAGTAGGTTTAAAATATTATCTGGTTTTTAATTTTCTACCAAATTAGTACATGTAATTTTATCTTTTAAAACTGTTCCCTAGCATGCCTGAGATTAATTTTTTTGGTTTAAAGGAAACATTAGTAGCTTTTGCTGTTTTTCATTGATTTGTAGTTGTAATTTTTCTAACAAGGTATCCTGGGTGAAGTGAGAGGTTGGTGTGCTCTCAGCAATCTCAGTGTGAACCTCATCCCAGCAGGAGCCTTGCATTGAACAGTTACCGCACCAATTGCTCAATCTGCTGAAATATAAATTATAAGGAAAAAATTGAGAAGTCAGTATTTTACCTGGGAAAATATATATGATTTAGATTCTGTGGGAAATTAGTTTTAACCAAGAGAAAGATATAAATCAAAATTTTGTATATAAAAAGCTAAAACCCAGGAATCTGTGAGATCCTGCTTGTGAGATTTTTCCATAATTTAAGCAATGTCTACTCTTCTAGAGACTACAAGCAAATAAGTCAATACTCGAATATTTTTACCTACAGCTACTCATACATTTAAATAATAAGATTCACCTTTTTAATTATCTTATAATATGAAAATTCTTAGTTTTCTTCTTTTAAAAATGTATTAGGGACATCATAAAACAAAATCACTTTATTCGAAAATACAATATCATAAAGATTGAATAAAATAGCTTTTACATACCCAGTCCTGATTTGAGGATGAAAGCATTTTATTTCGGGACTCCCCTTTTTTCTTACTTCCTAGCGTCACCTTTCAGTCTTTGCATTAATTTTTCCATTGCTATGTTTGCAATCTCTGAGGATGAACACTGCATGGATAGGAAGTTTTTTTTCATCTATGCATAGTTTTCTTTTTTTTTACTTGTATTGCAAGCCTGGAATATATTTCTTCCATATAATAACTAGTCCGTGCTTAATGTATTTTATTGGTAGGCATGACAGCTTCTCTTCAAATCATTCCTTGTTGTTGTAGCTGTTATAACCTTTGTGACCATAAATACTCATTGCTTGATCCAGTTATTATCAAGCAATTTCTGAGGTTTCAACACAGGCATGCTAATATGTTTAGCTCTAAGTCAGTGAACTGTGCTACAGCTGAACCTTCACCTCTAGAGTGGAAGAAATATAGGTTAATTAAGTTTGCCAATTCCATTTATTGTCCATGTCTTTTTTGTTATCGTCTGGAAACACTGGAATTATAAGAAAATTATATTCAAAATTTGGCAATAGAGTTAAATAATCAAGTAAGTCTAAAATACTACTCAATGGTGTCTAATGTGATTTATACATTTATTTAGTGGACAGACAACCAGCTGATAAAAAAAACAACAACAAGACAGTGTTGCATTATTTGTATTTTAATAGTTTACCCTCTGTACTTCCTTACTGATACACTCCACACCACCTATATCTCCTTTATGTTGAGGATGCTAATGTTATTAGGTCTTAGAGAAAACAAAAACAAATACTAATGACCATGTTTTCAACTGGCCAAAAACATCTAAGGTTGTCTATAAACTCCCTTAAAATCTTCCCTAATGGAATAAACTCACTTTTATAAATTAACAGCAGTAATATGGATATGTATATATTTTTTAATAAGGTAACATTGGTTTACAAAGCTGTATATAATTTAGAAATATAAAGTATCACCTCTTCAATATGTTACCACACCATAGCCACCACCAAGACACCCATAGGCTCCCGCTATAATAATACACTGTGTCTCTCCAGATTTTCCTTTCTACTCATATTCTTCCTCATTTGTAGCCTCAGTTTTTTAGGGTTGTTTTTTCTTTTGGTTTTGTCTGATTCTTTCTTTTGTTTTCTATATTTCCAAATAAATAATATGAGTAAGTAGTTGTCTTTTTCTTGACTTTCAGAGTTCATTTTTTATATGTGTGTAGTATTCCATTGTGCGTGTTTGTGTGTGTGCATGCAATCATGTGCTTGCATACATGCTTATATGTTTGCCACATTCTTTTAATCCACTCACTTGTCCTTGGACACTTAGCTTGCTTCTTTAATTTGTCTATTGTAAATAGTACTCTAATGAACATAAACACATATATATCCATTGCATTAGTGTTTTTGCATTTTTCAGGTAGAAACCTAAAGTATAAATGTTGCTATGGGAGATCTATTTTTAATTATTTTGATAACTCTCCATATAATTTTGCACAGATTCTGCACCAGTTCCCACCAACAGAAGGTCAGGATTCCTTGTTCTCTATAGCTTTGTCAAAATTTGTCTCTGGGTTTTTTAACAAAGGTTTTCTTACCTGTGTGAGATTGTATCCCATTGTAGTCTTGATTTGAATATCCCTGATGATAAGTGGTAACAAATACTTTTTAATGTGCCTACTGGCCTTCTGTGTGATTTTTTTTTGAGAAGTGTCTATTTAGATATTCTGTTCATTTATTAGATTTTTGTGGAATTGCATGAGTTTTTTGTAGCTCTTGTATGTTAGACACTTGTTAGGTGTGTGATGTGTAAATAGTTTTGTAATGTCATCTCATTTTAATGACAGTTTTTTACACTGCACAGAGACTTTTTAGTTGGATTTAATCTTTTGTTTATATTTGCTTTTGTTTATCTGTTTGAAATGAATGCATAAAAACATAAAAGAGGTCAGTGTTGTGAAGTGTTTTGACATTGTTTTTTTCCTATGTATTTTATGGTCTCACAACTTGGATACAAATTTTAATGTGTTTTTGGAAATTTCTGTATATGTTGTGAAATAGTGGTCTATATATTCTGTTGAATATGGTTGTCAAGTTTTCCTAATACTATTTTTTTGAAGAGACTTTCTCCCATGTGTATTATTAATTCCTTTGTCATAAATTCCTTTGTCATAAATTCCTTTGTCCATATGAGTGTGGATTTATTTCTGCATTTTCCATTCAATTCCATCTGCTGGTGTATCTGCTTTTCAGTCCAGTAACATACTGCTTTGATTATTATAGCTTTGTGGTACATTTTGGATCCTGGGAAAATAAAGATCTAGTTTTGCAGAATTGTTTTGGCTTTTAGCATCTTTTGTAATTTCATGTTTCTTCAAGGACTATCATTGAAATTATAATTTGGATTGCATTGAATCTGCATATTGCTTTGGGTGATATGACCATTTTAAGAATGCTAGTTCTTCCAGTTATTGAACATGAAGCATCTTTTCATTTTGTTGTGTCTTCTATTTTTGATTTTTTTAACAATGTTTCATAGTGTTTATCAAACAGATTATTCACCTCCCTTTTTTAGGTTTATTCTTATGTACATTTTGATGTGAGAGTCAGGGGATTAATTTCTTGATTTCTTTTTCTTATAGTTCAACATTTGCATATAGAATATAGTTCTTATAGATTATGATATTATAATCTGCTATTTTTACTGTGCTAATTTATCATTTCCAGTAGGTCTTTAATATATTCCATAGGACTTTGTATATATATATATATATATATATATATATATATATATATATATATATATATATATATAACAACTTCATCTGCTAATAGAGGTAGTTTTATATCTTTTCCAGTTTGCATTCTTTATATATATTTCTTTCTTGCCTTCTTTCTCTACCTAGAACTTCAAATACTATGTTGAATAGTAGGGATGGAAGTTGATATCCTTATCTTTGTGCCTTATTTTTAAGGAAAAGCTTTCAATTTATCACCAATGATTATAATATATGCTGTGGATTCATTATTTGGTATTTGTTTAAGTTAGATGTTTCTTTATGCTCATTTTTTGAGAGCTTCTACCATAAATGTATGTTGGAGATTATCAAATGCTTTTTCTACATCTACTGATATAGTCATGTGGCTTTTATCTTTCTGTTTAGTGATGTAATGCTTTACATTGATCTATTTTTAAATGTTGAACTATCTTTTAACCACTGTAATAAATTGTAATGTATAAGTCTTTTCTTGCATTGTTGATTTAGGTTTATGAAGATTTTGTTCCAGAATTTTTGCATCTATGTTCATCAGGAGTGCTTGAAGTGAGCATGAATAGAAGTATCTAGATATTTTTTAAATTAATACTTTCTTTTTAGTGCTCTATGTCAATCAATTAAGGCTTGCCTAGTCACAGTTATCACATTACCATTTATATACCTAAAAAAAAAAAAACTGAATTTTTTGAAGCAGTGAATATATGACAGACCATCTTAGCTAGACTTAGCTGAATTGTTACAATGATGTTGGTTCCTGTTTACCTACTGTGTAGTAGGGTAGTCCTCTGTCAATGGGGATCCGGTGATGGCAGCACTGGAATGCCTTAGTGCTCCTTCACTAGGCCTGCCATTATCTAGAGAGTCAGTCATCTGAGGTTTATAATCAAGGGTCAATATGTCCTAAAACTGCAACAGAATGTCTCCTATCAGTTAAAGTCTCCTATCAGTTAAAAATATATATCATCCCCAAGAAAACAATGTACAAATCTAATTTAAATTCAAGGAGTGAAGAAAAAGATTCATTCCAGGTTTGGAGGATTGCAAAAAATTACATCACTTTGCAATTTACCAAATAGAAGGAGGTGGAGGTGGGAATTTAAATGATTCCTAATTTGAGTATTTTGCAAACTAAATGTTTAATATATAACAGGTAACAATGTATTTTTTATCATTTTTATCTCTCCAAACATCTGTTTAAATTTTAAAACTCTAAAAATAAAAGTACCTGCTACTTTTATAATGATATTTGTGTTGAAATTATTCTCACCTTATCATGCACTTAAATTTCTATTAAAAAAAACCTTATGAGATGAGATCATTATTGTTGAAAATACTAAATGACTTAATGAAATAATTGAACACCATTACACCTGCATTTTTTTCTATACTCATCAAAAATTTAGCTATCCTTTAAGAAAACATTCCCCTAATGATTTCTCTTACACTTGACCTTGAAACATTTTCTTCTACCTGAGATAGAAATCATATGTTTAATGGAGTATGAAAAAGTAATCACTAAAAATACATAACTAACTGAAACAATTAGGAATAGAATTTTAATATTTACATCTAAAATAATTAAATTTATCACGGGAAATAGTTGGTTTGGTTATTAGAGTTGAAGTAAGGTAGTAGACAAATTTATGTATAAGTGAATATTTTATGTATAACTCTTCTAATTTTCTTATTAATAATGCATTGTCTAGTTGTCTTTGCTCAAAAAAGCTATGCGAGTAACATATTCACTAACTTCAATATAATATCCTTAATTTACTCTCTGCTATATAGTAGGTGATAAATAAATGCATTTCAACAAAAAATGAGTAGATATTACTTTAACATAAACTACATAAATTGTTAATGATATGGTTGATATGTATGTATCAATGAGCTACTTTACATAAATGTTTTTATGTTTATGAATTCATCAGGTTAATTTTTATGAGTCAATATGTCATAGAAAATATATGTTCATTTGACAGATTTTAAATAACCCAAAAATATTAATCATTAATTTGATCAAGGTGTATAGTTTCATGTTTCAATTATTATTTAATTCTATTCTTGTATAAGAATGTTTGGCATTTAAAACAGATTTTCCTCAAATTTTGATTAAATTAAAACATTTCAAAATATTAATACTCTCATGTAAAAATGAAGTTGTAAATGATGCTATAAAAATAAAATTGAAGCTAATACTTAATAAAATGTATTACTTTTACTGCTTTGTGTTTAATGCTTTCATACCTAATAATAATAGTAACAGTAGCAAATAAGTCATGGGAGAGTAAAATGAATAAATACTTCTAGAGATTGATTTCTAGACATCTCTGTAAGAGCATTCTATGGAATACAGTTTGTAAATGCCTTCAGTGGAGAAGAACAGTTTTGAAGGGCAAAATGTTTGTAGCAAGAAACATACCAGAGAACTTCTAAGGAGCTTCAATTGTCATTAATTTATCAAGGTTTACACAGTTTAACACAGTGATTCCTATTTTTTAGATCATGTTATTCTAAATGTCAGTTCTGTGATTACATTTTTGAAAGATAAAGTTAAAGCATTCTAAGCTATAAAATACACTAGTTATAAAATAAATGTCCAATGTAATATTTTCTTAAAAATTGTGAGTGCAATATAAAGTAAAAGTTTACATTGACTAGCTATATATATGTGTGTGTGTTTTCAGATTTTTGAAATGCCTTGCTTCATTTCCTTTATTAAATATTTCATGAAGATATTTGCTAATACTGACTTCTAAAATATAAAATTTTAAGGAACGTCACTATAGTATGCTTCTACTGTGATTTAAATGACAATGAAGTGGTTGTTAAATTTCCTGAAATGAAACTCTTCCTTTGAAAATAGCTCATATTTTGAGACACAATTCTAAGATTTTGTAAAGATATGTTATGCTTAGCACACAGATATGCTTTTAAAAAACAACACACTATTATTCCTTCATGTTCAGAAGTTGTTAGACACATTTTAGAATATTGTGCAAAGATGCAAATAAAAACATGTTAGTACACACCATTATGGAACTTAAGACATTATTTATATTGTCAAATAAGTGAGAATGTTATTATCATAAGTAGATTTCTATTTTAGCAGTATTGTGGTTTAACAAATATGAATTCTATTTCTCTGTATTATGTTTTGTTAGAAATAGTATCACTCTTTTTATTTTAACTTTTCAATAAATCAAATATCTGCCATCTGTCTACACTGATCTGAAAGATTGGCAGAGGCTTGAATTATATTATATGTGATCCAAAGTTATGACTAGTATAATCATGTGAATTCCATTGTTATGGTTATACATTTCCCTCTTATTGTTAATACCAATTCTGTGGACAAACTGTGTCACCTTGAGTGGTCCACTTTTATTATTTAAATTTGTAATAGAAATTCCAAAAATATCATCCTATATCATTTGAGTATTTTTGGGTTTGATGCAAGAACTATCAAAACTCATTGTAAAATACTTGGTTTCAAAGAACCATGATTACTAGAGCATCTGATATATGGATTCATATTAAATTTGATTTCTATATAATTAAAAATTATATTTTTAGGGTATTTATTATAAAATTTTCCAAATGTTAGAAGATGTTATTCCTTTGCAAAAACCTATGCTCTGTTATCTTTTGGAGTAAAAATAGTGAATGACATTAAAACTAGAAGCACAGGATGTTTTAAATGAAACATTTTTGTCTCCTAGTTTTTGAGCATGGTAGGAAAAGTAGTTGATGTGCTGACATTCAAAAACAAGATTTAATATTGAGTAAGATACTGCCTAATACGATTGTATTAATTAGACAAGCCAATGTCTAATAGTAAAAGATGTGTTTATATACTAGGTGAAAGTATAAATAAATTTATTTGAGGAAGCATACTGTGTAAAATATTATTTCCTAAATTTTCTATTTTTGGAAAGTTATCTTTTATAATTTTTTAAAAATATATTGCATATATATATGTTTATATAGACCTGTTCTTACATCATTGTATACCCCATAGTTCTCCCACCACCATATCACCTGTGAACCATTGCCATGGTTCCTTGTGTTCATCCTGCCCCTGTTTTGCCCATACTTTTCCTCTCCCCTTGTTCTATGCTTCAGCTTTATTGCCAGTTTGCTAGTTTTAACTTTTCCTTTTGTTTGATTTCTCTGTATCCCGTATACAAATGAGACCATTCCATATTTACCTTGTGAAAAAGTATCTTGACACAAACACTGCATTCTTCCTCCTGGTTCACATTCATACACTTCACAGTAAATACAATTTTCTTCCTTTCCTCTCTCCTCATTTTTGGAGGTAACATTGGTTTACAACATTGCATATGATTTAGATTCATAAATTTACTAAGACTATAAAGTATAAGCAGAAGAAAAGTCATTACAGGAACAATAATGCACAACTAACTGCAACAATAACAAATGTATGATGATGCATTTAAAATAATATGTATCTTATTTAAAAGTATATTAATAAGAATCAACAGTAACATCATTAAAATATTACCTACTTAAGGTTCATTGATATCTTATAGTTGGTATCTCAATCTATTCTAATATACATTCCTTTATAGGAAGAGGTTAAAATATTGGAAATAGGAAAGCTACATATTCAGTACTGAAGGAAAATATAAATGTCAGTCAACAGTAAAGACGTCTTTATCCAGAATAAAACATTATTTAGTTCTAAGAAAACTGGTGAAACTCATTTGGGAAGAGAGAAATCATAATATTTTTCTGTATACCATATTATGCCCCATAGTGATATTTTTTTATGTAGGCAGATGAATTATCAAACTTTTTGACTACACTATGTGAGTATTTTGAAATACATTTACTAGGTGCCATAAAATATAACAACTCACAATTTTACTTAACAGGCAAATTAAAAAAAAATCCACAAAAACATTTCATTTTCCTCTACTCTACCACACCCACCTTGCTAATTAAGTTCTTTAACCTTGAAGATAACTATATTCCAAATTCTTGAAAGATATAAACTTGAGGATAAATTTATATTATATTAGAGGAAAATTGCACTTCTATGACTAACCTTGAAAAGCACTGGAATATTTGCTATTGCAATAGAATAAGGTTGTTTGGATAAAGACAGGTATAATGGTATAAGATAGTTGAAGTATTGGCAACTATTAATAGCCTTTGGGTTTTTGTTTATGCTTCTAATTAATTATATATAATCCAATAAAGATCATGTCTTGTTATGTTTTATATTTTAAGATTTTTCTGTGGGAAAATAAAATACAAGGTACATCACTCTTATTTGTGTATTAATCTTTAGGGTTTTGTAGAATCCTACTCTAATTAAGAGATTAAATAAAACTTTTCAAAAAACAAAACAAAGTGAACATCAACGGTAATAATAAAAGTACAGCTGATTAATCACAAGATATTCTAATTTAAACATGACTGTTTACATTAAAGAAAAAACTTTGAAAGCTGAACAAAACTTAAGGCTCCAGGAAATAGATTCTATAAATCAATAAGAATCATAGTGTAATTTACTATACTTATTACTCAAATTTCATTAGTTGTTTTAACCTAAAGTTATTTGACTGCTGTATTGACCTAACATTATTTGGTTGTGCTTTTTTTGTAACTTAAAATTATTTGGTTGTTGAAGTATAACACATATCTGAAATGTCTTAAAATAAAATAATTATTTCAATATAATATTCTATAGTAAAGTGAAATAAAGCAATACTTTATAGCACCCAGCATTGTCTCTTTAAATGGGCATAAAGTAATAATCTTTAGGGTTATTGTCTCATAGCATATACATAGAAGTTTTTAATAATCTGTTATGTTTGGTAGTAACCATCAACTACCAGCCCCTAATTTTTATACCTTTGTGAAAATCTGCCAGGACTATGACAGAGGATAAACCAATGTTAATTAGCCCCTAGCACAAAATTATCAAAATAATTAAATCTGCAAAACATGAAGTTGATCTTAGCAAACTATAGCAAAAATTACCCTATTAGTGTGGAGTGAAGGATATCTGACAAGAGCATTTCTTTTTTCCCATTCTGCCCACAGTTCCTCACTATTCATTCTTCTACCCTCCACCAGAATCCATGTGCTACTATTTCTGTACACTCCAAGATTCAAGGCGATTACTTAACCAGTTAAGGTTTTCCTGAAATCAACCATGTTTTTTGGTTGAGTATGTATTCTGGGCTATTAAGAAATCCATGAAGATGCTAGTGACTTAATAGTTTGGCGTGGGCTAACTGGATATATCAACTGCTTCATGCCTTTGCAAATGGAAGTCTGACAGAAATGTGAATGGCTTGTGATTGCCAATAAACCAAATGTCTAATACAAAGTGGAACATTTGTTTTCAAATGTCATTAAAGACATTTAAAGTAATGTGTTGTTTTTATAATTCTATAGAATATTTTTCTATTTATTTTTTTATTTATATATATATTTCACAGAATAGTATTAAAGGTGCATGCATATTTAAAAATTATAAATTGAGGTGTAGGGCATTTTATCCCTCTGCCTGAACAATACACCTTTATGATGACATGATAAAAATAACGGATCAGGTATGGTATTGACATAATATAATAAAGACAAATGAACTTAGTTATTTTTATTTATTTTTGTTTATGACTAACTACTGATAATAAGTCAATGTTCTTTATAAGAGGAGTGAAAGAGATGGAGATAATCTGATAACTTTCTGTATATTTTTCATAAAATCTTCTTGTCTTTATATCAACAAAATAATCTTATAACAATATACTAAATCTTTATTATTTATAGTAATTTTTATCTTTTAAGCATGCCTTTATTTTCCTTATTTTTAATAGACTATAAAATACATTCACATTTGAAATAAAATGTTTTGTTTCAAAAGTAAATTTTCTTTTAAGTATTTAAAATGTATTTATGCAAAACATAATATATACTTATTGAATAAGGAATGCTACAAATACATGGAAAACTAATTTTAGTCAAGTGAATTTAATTTTATATAGTATTTTTACACAAGTAAAACCATTCACACTTTTAGCATGCCTCTCTACTTGGCATTCTCTGGAACTGATCTTTTATTTTATGCATGTTAAACTGATACCAACATGCATACACATTCAAGAATAATAAGGATTGTTTAACATTGCTAAAGGTTTTTCAGCTGCCATGTGCAGTATCTGCTAACTTCCTAGTGTTCTGAAACCATGAATTGAAATAGGAACAGAAGCAAAAAATGGATATTCAGCACTCCTGGGAAGCAACTATTTGTCATGCAAGAATCTTTTGCATTTCTACTATTTGAGGGAAGGATTTGACAAGTTAATTAATTTGAATATCTCTCACTCAAGCACATCCACATTTCCATTTTCTCACCCACTGAAATATTGTCCAGGTCTAAATGGGATAAGAATGTGAGTAACAACCTTTTGCTACGTGTACTAGCCCAAAAATTGGAGTCTGAAAGATATTAGTTTCCAGAGAGGGTATTTGGGGCCTCAGGTTGTGTTGGATGATAGTGCTGCTTGCCTGATCCTGAATTGGAAGGGTGTCAGCAGTCTTGAATATATTTATTTCCTGAGGGTTTGGGACCTTTGAGTTCATCTAAGTTGCAGAATGGCAAAGGATTCCTTTGCTTGGATCTGTAGAGGTTTCTACCCATTCATAATGTCATTACCACTGACATGGCTTTACAAGGTGAATACGGATGCATACTATACTGAAGATGTGCAACAAACATGAGTATATATATATATATTTATATACAGGAATACATATGTGTATATATACAAATTTCATATGTATGGATGTAAATGCCACTATTCATATATCCACATAGTGGTATTTACATCCACATATATGAAATTTACTTGTACTCATCAAAATGTGTTTACTCTGAAAGAAATAATGTTTTAGGACTAAGATAAAAACACCACCTACAAAATATAAACCATCGAGCATCTTCCTTAGAAATATGAATAAGATGATGGAGGAAGACAAAGAAGACAATGCTTTTCCTTGAACTTGTTTATTAGCATAAAAGATATGGTAATTGAGCATTCAAATTGTGAACTTCAAGGCAATAAATTGATTCTATTAAATTTATATTTATTGATTATTCTAAATGCATAACTAATTTGCCATACTCTGAGCAGATTTGTACATGTATATAATGTTTTCCACCCCAATTGTTACACAAAGAAGCAGGTACAATTGGAAAATTAGGAAGGTGCTCAGAGGCATTTCTTTCAGTAAACTAAAAGTAAAATATGTCTCAGGAGTTAATGCTTATGGTATTTATTCCATGTACTTTCATGTCAAAACATATGTAGTACTTAAAATAGGAAATACTTGAGGAGAAAAACTCAGGAAAGTCCTAGTTTTCTCCAAAGCTGAACCCTAACAGCCACTTATTACCAACAACCATTGTGAACAAAGCAGTCAGGAAGTGGCTTCCTTGAGGGAGTTATTCCTAGAACATTGCATTTCCTTAGGCTTATTGGGTACAAATCCCCTGGCATGGAAGATCCTAAATGCTGCAGAGTTTACAGGTAGGGGTCATGAAAAATTCGAGTAATTCTCCGAAACTAGACGTGTTGCTTTGGGTGAAAATACAGAAGTTTGATGAAGAGGTTAAGTGAGGTAAGGTCATGGGAAATGGCAAAGTAGCTGGTTTAAATTAGTTAAAGGATTTAATCTAGAATTAACCTTTTCAAAAATTCTCTAATCTAAATAATATATATATATAAACATAGAAGGCAAATACATATATATACATACATATATACATATACATATATACATACACACACACACACACACACACACACATATATATATATATATATATATATATATATATATATATGTATACTTACCTCATAGATTTATTCATTCTGAAAGTATCCCAAGATCTTTTGGGGATGGCTTTTTTTTAACCAATATTTGCATGCTCATGCAGCATCACAAATAAAAAATAATAATAGTTTAATGTTATATTGGGGAGACTAAGCATTCAAATAGGTGAGCAGGGATTAGCTGCCTTCTGATTATAAAGAGGGCTCTTAGTGCTTAATCCCCAGGAGCTATTTGCTCCAGTATTTTTAATGGCCCTTAATAGCTCAAGCCTGCCTAGAACACATATGCATGTATTTATATTTGTATTGATACATATTTCATGTATCAATTTCTATTCCCTAGCTAGAATTTGCGCTGTGAATTACTATAATACTCTTTTGTCTAAAATGTAATTATCTAATTATGTGTTCTGGGAGATGGCATAGCTAGACTCATAGAGCACCAATTCACAAGCATTTAATTTTTGTTTTTAATAAGAGACTATGAGAAAAGGGATCTCTCTCCCTCTGGAGAGGGATGCAGTACTCATGCTTAAGTGGTACTTTTCGAATTGGAATTTTCCTTGCCAGTTCCTCTGGGCATCTCATTAAGTGTTTCTAGTACTATAGGGCAGTTTTGCCCTCCAACATGACCCTCTAAAAATCCTGTTAGTAAATCACAGACTAAAAGGTTTTCAATGTGAACTTAATATAACTATATAAGGTAAAAAAAAAAAATGGTCTCATATATGATTTCTAATTTTTTAAGGATGACAAAACCCCTGTGAAGTATCCTCTCTTTCAGGTTCAGTAAATTAATAATATTATGAGCCAGCTATGATTCATCCTAATAATTTGGTTGAATCAAAGGGACCCGTGGAAGCTTATGTGATTGGCTGGCACTCACACAAAGGATAAAATGGACCCTGATGGAAGCATGTCAGCTCTCTTCCATGTGTGCAGGCTTTGAAAAGTTTCAACTGCACAGTCACCAATACTCTAAATAGCTTTATGTTATATATCCCTTTGGAATGGATCTATTGATGCTATGTTTTGGCACTCTGATAGATGAATGGCGACCTATTTAAAGCTGGTATATCTCATGCTAAATGTCACATTTTACTGGTTGGCACGCATTTATCACTTCATTTCCCAGCACAGTAAACAACTTGTAACTCACCAGTTGCTTTGATTGACAGGAGCCCTGGGCATTTCTTCACACTCATGTGCTGCATTGCATGGAGTGAAACTTTCATGGTAATTGGCTTCAACAACAACAATAATAATAGAAATAATAATCCCAGAGTTAATTTAAAGGAGCAAAAAGAAGCAAGTCAAATATGAGGACAATAAATTATGAGAATTTCTCATTTAAGTAAGTAACAGTTTTAATAGCTTTTTCTAAGTACTGAGATCATTCAATTGAACATCTGCTTTCCAGCTGTGCATATTGATATATTACCAGGTTTTTATTCCCTTCGACTCTAAATGTATCCATAAGTTTTTAGGAGTTTCACTACCTGATTTTTTGACAAAGCCTTGATTGTGAAAGATATAAAAATCTCAAAAATTCTGTAGGCCGTATTACGCCCAGGATATTATTTTTCAATTGGCTCCAAAGACAGCTGTCCAGGAACAATTAAACCATTTTCCAATCGCACCTTGTTCCAGCTGGGATCAGAGAATTAAAAGGAAATAAGTCCTCATAATTTACTTATTGCTGGAGTTCCTATAGTTTCTTGACTGTTAATAGATTCTTATTAAATAATTCAATCAGTGGGAAAGGTATATGGTGCAGTTGCTTGAACTTCTGAAGTTGAATTTTTGCTATTAAATTCAGTATTTCTTCTCTTCTAATAATTCATATACTGAGCAACTACTTTTAGAAAAATCCCATTAGATGGAGATTAGGTTATCTTAAGCTTGCTAAATCCCGTGTCAAGTCTTCCAGAGTTTAGTCATAAAGAACCATGCTGAAACAATCTGTAGTATAAAAAGTGAGACTTGCTAATCAAAATGGATGTAGCCCAATATCTTGTCTAATAGGACAACATGGAATGTGTTCTCAAACACATTTCAACAACAACAAAAAAATCCCAAATAAGATGTTATCTTCTTCCAATCAGCCTTTATCGTTACTGTCACCATAGCAACTAAATAGCTCAGAGTTGCAACCTAAACAAGGGACTGAATAACATGAGCTTATGAGCCACTGCATTATCAGTGCTCATAAGATAGTAATTCAAAAACGCTCAACTCATACCCACAAAGGAAAAGCCTTTATTCTCTCTTTCCCTGACCAAAAATATGGTTAATAAAAGTATTTCACCATGTTCTAGGCTTTATGGATTAAACAGCTTAAGTTGTGAGATGATGCACTCTGAAGGGACCTTGTAGTTGTTCCAGTCCCTGGACACACTTCACAGTGGCAATCTGCTGACTGGCAAAGCAATATACCACTGAAGATGAGATTTATTGATTGATTGGTTTAATTTTATTAAATGACATGAAGGAAACATGGTGGCTTTTGTTTTCTTTAACAACATATGTAATTAGGAGAATAGCATATATGAGAATATAAAGTAGGACAGATTTGGACTGCTGCAAATGAGTTCTATAAATAATAGACCTTGGTGCTATTGCGCCTTTTCACATTCATAAAAGAACACGATCATCTGTGAGTTGTTCCAACATTATTATTATTCAGAGAGAAATATGTTTCTGAGTATATAAAATTTTAGGTATATAGCTGAAGGTCAATATCAATAAGTAATAAAATTCATGATGCTAGCTAATATAATAGTTCTCACACAGTTCATAACATGGAGCTTTCCATGTACTCTTTTAATTCATATGCTATCCCCTTTTATGGATGAACAAACTGATGCACAGAAAGAATAAATAGCTTCTCAAGTTTAGAAAAAGGTCCAGTTCAGATGTGAACCCAGGAACTCTTACTCCAAGTCTACTTTGAATCACTAAATAGATTGAAAATACTGTTATACCCAGGAATCCCAGGAATGTGCTTAAGATATAGATTAATGTGTATTTCTTAATTTTCCTTTATCTGTTTAATGAAAGTTCCTTCTTTTCTATTATGAATGCTACTTCTCCATGTTAAGCTTAGATCTAATTTAGGCATTGTGTGTTTCATCATTCTTGGAAGGATTATGTATGTCCATGTTCCATAAATCTACATTTTTCAAAAGGTAGGCTTTGGCTATGGCTTATAATGCAGTCAAGTGTTATACTTAGCTGCTTTGTCTATATTTTTTTAAAGATCGTCAGAGGTTTCCTCTCTGCTTGCTGCTCAGAAAACAGTCCACTCAAATTGCCAGGTTGCTGGATGAGCCGCTTCAAAGTCACAGGACTTCTCTGAAAGGGAACTGAACTTTTGATGGGGACCGCCAAAACAAATGAAGGCAGTGATTCCTGACTGTATACCTAAGAGTGGGCTGGAGAGAAACACGCAAACTGACACCAGCTCTGTTTCAGTTTTGACGCTATTTGCCAAGAAGGAAAAATTATCGAAGTCAGGCATCTGATGCACTCTAGATACTCGAAGAGCAGATAACATATCTTCCGATGTTTTGGCTGGGGACAAGTGGTTTCAACATCACTGCAGTCTGTATAACGATACTGGCTCCTAATCTACCATGAAAATTGCAGAGCAAAAGAGTGTGAGGCTAAATTGCTACGTTAAAAGTTGCACAGAATTCTGACGTTATGCCATCCTTCACTGTCACTGCTTTTTGCCTCCCTTTACATTCAAGATCCATTTTATAAATAATAAATTATATAAGAAAACCAACTGTGCTTTTATTTTTAAAAGGCTAACTTCCATTTGGATAAAAAATATTCTAAAAGCAAACTTAAAACATTCTATTCAAGTAAATATTCATTCAAAAACTTCAGGGGTTTAATATAGGGAGAAAGAATCAGTAACATCCAGGACCGATACCATAAGCATAGATGCAGATGGACGATGAGAAGTTACAGTTCATTAAGTCCTGAAGGTTTTGCAACTTAAATAGGAAATGAAGTATGAAGAGTGCATGTAATTACAGCAGGGTATAGCAAGAGCTATGTAAAAAAATTAAATAAATAAGAAAGTACTAGGTGAGTAGAAAATTAATATTCTAGCTAGAATGAAAGAAGATCTAAGAGGAGGAAGAAAACAAAGTATGATCAAGAATGGTTTCTTGGTGATTATGACATCTCAATTAAGTTTTGTTAATGAGAAGGAATTTGCCAGCAAGGGGATGGTGAAAGAGATGATATTCTGCACACACACACACACACACACACACACACACACACACACACACATGTTCACCTACTCAGCATAACATTCTCAAGAATACTTACATAGTTAAGAACAGTTGGATAGTAAAAGTTCCTGAGTCAAAAAGTTGAGCCTGCAGATTTTTGCAGACACCAGATCATAAGCTGACTTGGCTATGCTTGGGAGTTTGAATTTTATCCTAAAGGCATTGGCAAACTTCGAAGGGGTTTTAAGCAGTTAAGTAATAGCTCTTTAGGCTTCTCAGAGTTTTGAATTTTTAATTTGTCTTTCAGCAAGTAGAATATAGAAAAAAGATCAGAAGCCAAAGCAGCCTGGGGCCTGAAAGACCAGTAAAAATAATTCAGATGAGAAGTGATGCAGCTGACAGAAGAGAGAAGTTGAGGGCATCAACAGGAAGGGAGGCAGTTAAGCATGATTCAGAATCAGAATTGATGGGACTTGGTCACCATTGGGTTGGGAAAAATAAGGAAGCAAAGCAACAAATTGGAAAAGCTATAGTATTATGTTCTATTAGCTTTGAAACACAATACTTTCCAGATTTTCAGGTAGTGAGCAATGAATCTATAGTGCAATATGTCTTCAAGTAGAGCAAACTCTTATCCTCAGATAAATTAAAGAATTGGTGGTACCCAAGGCTGAAGTTCTTAGAAAGTTGTCAAGGAGGAGTTAAAACATATCAGATAAAAATAATAAAATAAAGAAAACAATTTCCAACACATTCCCCTCTTATCTTTTGAGTCAGAAGGAAGGAATAAAAGATACTGAGACTACAGTCTGTTCAACTAGAAGTTTATACCCGTAGAATAATTTC